>JBDJHY010607157.1:5982-16387 GCA_039654485.1 Withania somnifera | reverse complement strand
TTAAGTAGTCCTCCGCTTCGGCTACGGACTACAGGGTTTTGGTTCTCCTACTGGTGGGATAGTAGGTGCCATCATGACTTCGAGAAATCGGGTCATGACAAATAGGTTGTAGTGCAACTAGAAGAGATGGTGGAAAATCTAAAATAGAAGGAACCTGGGGAAGCTGAACACCCTCTGTTTCCCCTTGAGCTAAATATTGTGGAAAATCAGATGGTACACCTCCAAACATCCTAAGCATCTACCACAGAAGTTGTCGCACTATGGCCATCTGGGGTAGTGTAAACTTCTATTGAGGCATAGTAGTCTCTGGCTGAACTGGCTGTAGATCAGTAGAAACAGTAGTCTTAGGTAAGGATATTAAAGTGACACCAGCTGGCGGAGTACTCATTATCGCCCCATTTTTACCCTCGGGTGGGGTTTCATAAGTATCTGAAGAAAGATCTTAATCAACTGAGATTTGTGAGTGCGCACCATCTGAAAAGCCAAGTTAAATAGACATTTTCAAAGGCCGACACAAGTACCATATACGAGAAGAGTGAATAAAGAGAGTTCCTTCCTAAAGCACCCTATAGTCTCCCAAAGATAGGACATAGAAATCTATGCACCGATCCATAGGACTCTACCAACACTTACTCTATTATTACAGAAACCTAGGAAACCTAAGCTCTGATACCACTCTGTGACAACCTAAAATCTAGATCGTAATGGCATCTACCACCCTCTAGTAGACAATCTCTAATCCCTCGGCCCGGAGCAACATGCAATGGGCCTATAACAAATGACCAACAGTAATAAAGCAATACAAGGTTAAATGGAAGAAATATATACAACACCTCCCAGGACTGGTGACTATGACAAAATAGAGCCAACTATATTGGAGTATCTAAAAGATAATATATATACAAAGATCAAACAGAAGGTAAATACAAGATCAGTCTACCCTAAATAGGATAAGCCAGAAAACCCAACACAGTTGGAGAACAGGATCAGACTAAATGTTGGAGCTTACCTTGATCTCCGAAATCACTTTCTCCTCCATTCAGCATGATCATGTCTCCCACAAAGGCCTGTGCTAGTGTCTGCACCATAAAAATGGATACTCAGTAGGCACATCGATCGTCTGGGCTCAAATCAAAGACAACAGAGAACTGCGAGTAAGTAAATCAAGTCAGAAGAAAATCAAGTAAAAAGGGTACAGGAAGATAAAGCATAAACATATAGAAAATCAACAAAGAGTAACTAGCATAGGGCACCAGCCCACGGAACCGTACCTGGTATCCAACTCAATTTAACTAGTAAATAAAATGGATAAGAATAAGGAAAATAGGAATATAAGCAGAATAGAAAGAAGTACCATATAAATCCAAAAGTTCCCCATCCCACTAGTGGATACATCCAGCACTAAAAAACTCTCCATGACTTCCCCCTTAAGCCCAATGAGCACAAACACGTAAGAATGAATGCATGGGTGTATTGGAAGGTAAATCTTAATTGTTCCATATCATATCGGGGGAGTCCACCCAAAAGTTCCAATACCAGGGGATGCCACCCAAAAAATGTCAAGCTCAAGGCTTGCACCTTGGAGGACCGCACCTCAAAATCAAGTGTTGGGAGAATACCCTATTAGTACCCATAACTGTGCCATACCGGTAGACTCAAAAGTGCCAATACCGGGTGGGACTCCACCCCAAAAGTGCCAATACAAAAATCATTTTTACCTTTATTCTAAAATAGTGCCATACCACAAGGTGGTCATGGTATATATATAAGTACAAGAAAAATATCTGGTACGTTATTAAGCCGAGAAAACTTCAAGTTTTAATTAGTTATCTTGCAAATACAAAACTAAACATAGCCCTGGGACATACTAGTGCTCAACCACTAGATCCCATGATGTATAATGCATGATGCAGGTCAACTAAAGCAAATAGCAAATGCACGCGAAGTTTAGAGGCTAGAAGTTACCAGCTAAGCACATTACTCGCCCGAGTAACTATAAAATATCCCTGCATCAGTAATACAACCACCTGGTCTCTCTCAAAAAATGGGGCATGTTAAACATAGATACAGTTAGCAATGAGCCCCTAAACGGGCCCCGAAAGGTAAACAAGAAAAAAATAAACAGAAGAAAGGTTAAGTCAACTACTAATCTTGCCTACCGACTGGCTGGAACAAACTAACTTTCAACAATAAATCCATTCTAAACAAGAGGAAAACCTAGCCTACCTGGACGCTGATGAAAATCTCCTACAAGCCACACACACAGAGCCCAGACAACTCCAAAATCACACAACACAGCTCAAAACTATTAATTTAAGGATACAAAGGTCAAAATATGAAGAGCGATACCCATGTTACGTAAAGAAACTTAGGTCGAAATCTAGACTACAAAAGGGCCAGTCGGGCTAGAGGTCTAGCAAAATATGCCAAGGGTACCATCACATTGAGCACACATAGCAAGCACGTGGTATGAAAATAAGGCCAAAATGACAAGGAATCAAAGGGGAAAATGGGTTACAAATTAGGTAAATTAAACCTTTTTACAATAAATCTAAAAGAAACAAAAAGAACAATAAATACCCAAGAAACACTTACACCACGAGCTCACACTACCTCCTAGGAAACGTCCTACCAGTATTCCCAGCTTAAAATAGTCTAAAATAGCCCCCACCCCTAAGGTTCAATTATGATGGTGTTTTAATGGAAGAAAACAGTTTGAAATAAAGGGGATGGCCACTTTAAATCTATTGCATTGCCACAGGTGAAGATTTTGGCTGTAGGAGCGAGCTTTTGTCGCAGGTGCAAACCTTGTAGGTGCAATATTTTGGGCACAGGTACAAAGAAAGGTCATAGTGGCGAACTTTATAGGTGATAATAAATGGTTGTAGTTGCAAAGAAATGGTCACTAGGGTGATCTGCAACCTGTAGCACAACTCAACTCAAGAGAAAAAACTCCAGGAAACCTAAAACTAGCATTTCGAGTCTAATATTAGCAAACCAAAGGTGCATTTTGGGTGGAAAATTCACTTCGAACTTAATGTCATCAATGAAATGACCAACTGAGGTAGTTTAGGTGAAAATTACTACCAAAATGAACCCAATTCAAAAGGGACAATTTCAAAACTTCCACAAATGAACCCAAAACTAGCATGGACACACCGGGAAGAAAACTAACAACCCTACTAGCCAACAATAAATTCTCCAGTGCTGATAGAATCATCAAAATTCTCATTTAACACTTCTTCACCAAAAGACCATCCATGCTCCAAAATGAGCTTTGGCTAAACTGAAATTCCACAAAACAACTTAAACTCACAATGGAAGTCACGGGATACAAACTTAAGGTCTACCTAGACCAAATTTGACATTCTAAAGTTAACGATCTTTCTAGAATTTGACTCCAAGTGCATTTACTACAAATTCACTCTTGAGTTCCACTATTAAAAACTGAAACTTCAAAACAAAAAAACTGAGATAACATGCAAACGAGCTACCAAGGAATCAAACTAACGATCCTAGCAAATCATAAATAGCTTGGGGAAAATATTATATGACTATAAATACGAACAAAGGGATATAGTAAGATAATGACCAAACAGGTCATTACATTACCTCAGCTTTCATGTTTTAAAGTTTCAATTTTAAAATGATGGAACTCGAGAGTGAATTTCCAGTAGACGCTCTCAGAGTCAAATTCTTACAATTCCTTTAGCTCTGTAATGTCAACTCTGGTCTAGGTGGACCTTTTTCATTGTGAGTTTGACCTATTATATGGAAAATCAGTTAAGCCAAAGCTCATATTGGAGCATGGATGGTATTTTGGTGATCGAAGAATTGGATCAAAATGATAATGCTTCCATCAGCTCTGAAACTCTTATTTGGGTCTATTACATTTGTTTGTTGGCTACCCGGGTATTCAGACTCCTTTTGGCATCATTTGTGGAAGTTTAGAAATCTCTTCTTTTGATTTGATTTGTGTTTTGAGGTAAACCAACGACCTCTGTTGGACATTTCAATGATTTCTAAGGTCTTAAATATTGTTTTCATATTGCTTCTATTTTTGGTTTTATTAAAATCCCTTATCGATTCTATTACAAACCCCTGTTGGGAGTTCAGAATATTATAGAAAAGTAATAGGTTGCTGTCATATAGCAAGCACATTTTATTCTACACAATCGCATGGATTTGAGCCTTGATTGTGTAAGCTTGGGTTTTTTTAGTGCTATCGCGTGTTTTTTGGTCGTGATGATGTAGGTGTAGGGTCCTTATTCAGTGCGATTGTGTAGCTTGGGAGAGCGATCGCAGAGGTTGGGAGCGCAATCACGTAGTGTTGGTTTTCCTATTTTGAGCGTTTCCAATGATTTTAGACTTAATTGTATCCCTTTTCCTAATCTGTTCATTGAATTTGTGATGCATGCTTATGTGATCATGATGAGTCAATCCCAAACAGGTCACGATCACGAGACTTCTTGATACGATCACGATCTAGAGTTCTTACACCTATATAAACTAGTTTTCATCTTTTTGAATTCATTTCATCTCATTTTATCCTCCATAATTGAGAGTTAGTAGAGGTGCTTAAGGTGTTTTAAGCTGGGAAAATTGGTGGGGAGTAGCGTGGGAGGTGGTGTGAGTTAGTGGTGAAAGTTTTTACCTGGTAATACTCATCCTTTTCGTCCCTTTTAGTATTGTTGTAAAAAATTGAATCTCCTTACTTTGTAACCTAATTTCTCCCTTGTTCCTTTATCATTTTGACCTTAATTTTGCACCACATGCTCGCCGTGTTGGGCTCTATGTGTTGGTATCCTTGGTTTATTTTTTTGGGTTGTGGTGCCCACAGACCCATTTTTATCCCAGGTTTTGACCCAAGTAGCATTACACAATATGTATCTTTCTTCCTATTTTGACTTATGTATCCTTAATTTGCTAGTTTTGAGCCATGTTAGGTGATTCTGAAGTTGCCAATTTGTGCAGGTGACTTGCGGGAGCTTTTCATTAGTGTCCAGGTAGGCTAGGTTTTCCTTTACTTTAGACTGGGTTCTTGTTGAATACTAGTTTTTTCCAGTCATTTGGTGGGCCTGATTAGTAGTTGACATGACATTTATTTGTATTTTTTTATCTTTCAGGGCTCGTGCAGGGGCTTGTTGTTGGCTGTAGGCTGCTAATAGCATTTTCGATCTGTCGAGAGTGACCATGTGACCGTATGGCTGATACAAGGATACTTGGTAGTTGCTCGGGCGAGTTGTGTGCTTAGCAGGTGGCTTCTGGTCTTTCTAGATTTTGATTGTCTTTCTTATTTTTTTAATTCACTTATGTTATGCCTTATACATCATGGGACCTGGTAATTGAGCACGGTCATGTCTCGGGGCTATGTTAGCTTTATGGTTGAAAATAAATAATTAAAACTGAAAGTTTTTCTTGGTTTAATAAATACAAGAAATGGATATTTTCTTACTTATACCTATATTTATGCTACGACCACTGTGTGGTATAGATTTATGCTTAAAGATAAATGTAAGAAGAGTTTTTCAATTGTAACAGATGTTATATGGTTACTTTGAGTAATTCTATTAGCACTAATAGGGCAGAGACCCCAAGTACTATTCTTGTCCTAGCCTTGCTGCATGGCGACCACAAACTATTATTGAGGTCAAGCAACCTTTAAAGTACGAACCCCTTTATTGGTATTCTGGTGGAGCGACCTTCGAGGTATGGACCCCTTTATTGATATTGAGATAAAGAGACCTTCAGGGAGTGGACCCTTTTGTTGGTATTGAAGTAGAGAAACCTCCGGGGTACGGACTCTATGATGGAACTGCTCAAATTTACTTTCTAGCACCCCATGCATTCATTCTTACATGTTTGTGCTCAGTGGGGTTAGGGGGAGTCATGGCTAGTTTGCTTGTGTTAGATGTATCCACTGGTGGTATGGGGCATCTTTGGATTTATCTATTTACTATTTTCCTTTCTACTTATATTCCTTCTTTCCCTTATGCTTACCCATTTTATTTATCATTGAACTGAGATAGATACCCCTTTTTTTCATTTCAAACACTGTTGACTACCTTTCATTTGTAAGGGACAGGTTCATGGTAGACACCCTCAACCTAAAGTTTTACTTATGTTAAAGACACATTACTCACTACTGAATCAGGGCCAAGATAGACTAATTACCACTTGTTGTTTTGTGGTGTTTACTACCTAGCCACCCCAGACTTGGATTGAAATACCCACGTCTAGGTTCACAATATTCAACAGGGAATCAAGGCCATACAAAAACGTCTTCCTTTCATCTTTCTCTTTTCAAGGGTACTTAAACAGTTTGGTTTTTATAGACATAAAATGTTCAAGTTTTGAATTCACTAATTGTTTGGTGACTCTTTTAAGGCTTTAGTAACTTATCAAAAAAGGCCTAGGATCATTTGCATATCAATTTTCTTTTAACTTAGATACAAAATGCACAGGTCAAGTTCTAGATATCATACACAACAGATTACACAAAATTGCTCTCCCACACTTGCAAGTATATACCTTTTCTCAATTCAAATGTGTTAAATAGATTGTATAAAGAGATACAACTACAATTAAATAGAACACCCTTAATGTACAACAGTTTTAGAATAAAATCCACTCAACACTTAAACAAAACCAATAAAATAACTAAATACTGAAACTGCTTATATACAATGGTATTTTTATGCTTAATCGAGTACATAAAAAATAAATACATTAGAATAAGTAAAACCTAAACATGTCAGTTCTACTAAATATCGTGACTAAGGGAAAATACTCTGGCAATAAAATCCCTTTGACGTAGCAAAAATAGTACCAAAAAACAACAAAAACAAGGGTACACTCCCCCTTCCACACAAGTACGGTGCATTTCACCAATGTACAAAAGATAAAAATGCGAGAAACAGAATGAGAAAGTGTACCTTGATCATAGCAAGAGTTGGGTTTCCTCCCAATAGCTCTTGATTTAACATTGCGGCACAACAACGATCACATGCACTTGCTTAGACTTCTTCAAGTAGAATTCTCTCCAAACAGTGGACTGTCCCAATAGACACATGGAACTTCTTGAGGTACTTCCCATTTACCTTAAACCTATTATGCTTCCCCATTTCAAATTTTATGGCTCCTGATGGGAAGACTATTGTGACAAGGTATCGACCAATCCATTTGGACTTTAGCTTTCCTAGGAATAGCCACAAATGCGAATTAAATAGCACACCAGATCTCCCGGGTTAAACTCTCACTGCTTTATCCTCTGATCAAGATACTTTTTCATTCGCTCCTTATATATCGTTGCTCGTGCATATGCCTTGGTATGAAACTCATCAAATTCTTTAATTTGATCCAATCGTAGCTTGGCGGTAGCATCCCAATCTAGGTTTACCCTTTTCAGGACCCAAAATGTCTTATGTTCAAGTTCTATAGGAAAATGGTAGGATTTCCCATAAACCAGTTGAAAAGGGGACATACCTATTGGGGTTTTGAAAGCTATTATGTAAGCCTTCGTAGCGTCATCCAGCTTATAGGACCAATCAGTTCTGGTGGCGTTCACTGTCTTAGCAAGGGTTAACTTGATTTCACGATTAGACACCTCTACCTGACCACTAGTTTGGTGTTGATATGGTGTCTCCACCTTATGCTGCTTCACCCCATACTTGGCTAAAGCTACTTGGAAGGAATTATTATATAAATGTGAGTCACCATCAATGATGATCACTCTTGCGATACTAAATTTTGTAAAGATGTTTTATTCTTAGAAAATCAACCACCCTCTTTCCTTCGTTATCCAGTAAGGAGATAGCCTCAACCCACTTGGACATATGGTAAATAGCCACAAGGATGTACCTTTGACCATAGGAGCTAATAAAGGGCCCCATGAATCCGACTCCCCATACATCAAAGAATTCAACTTCTAAAATGGGGATCAACGAAAGTGCGTGTCTGTGTGAAATAGCCCCTTCCATCTGACATTGCTGACAGGCCCGTACAAACTCATATACATCATGATACAAAGTAAACCAAAAATACCCATACTGTATGATTTTCTGTGCAGTTCAGGCACTTTCGTGGTTCCCTCCAACTGGCGACAAATGGTATGCTTCGAGGATGTCTCTCATTGTTGATTCTGGGATATATCGATGGATAATTCTATCGGCACATAGCCTGAATAGGAAAGGCTCATCCCAAAAGTAGTGTTTGCCGTCATGGAGGAATTTGCATCTAGCATGCTAGTTTAGGCCATCTGGTATAATGTTGCTGACAACATAGTTTGCATAGTGTTCATACCATGGGGTATTATCTGACACCACATCCAAGACTCTATCATTAGGGAAAGAATCTTCAATTTCTACATCTACCGTGTCTATCCCATCTACTTCTAGTCTTGAAAGACGGCCATCCACTAGTTTTTCACACACCTTTCTATCGATTAGCTTAAAATCAAACTCTTGTAACAATAATATCCAATAGATCAACCGAGGTTTAGAATCCCTTTTAAACATAAGGTACCTCAGAGTGGCATGTTCAATGTGAACAACCACTTTGGTTCCCAAAATATATGATAAAAAAATTTCAAACACATAAACCACGGCCAGCAACGGTAACTATATAGTTCTTTTGGGACTCATTTATAACTTTACTATCATAATAGTTAGGATGAAAGATCTTCTCTTGTTTCTTCCAAAGTGCAACGCCCAGTGGTACACCAGTTGCATCACACATTATCTTGAAAGGATCAGACCAACTACGTTCAACCATGAGCGGTGCAGTGATCAACAGGTGCTTAAGCTCTTCGAAGGCTTCCAGGCATGCTTTATCAAACACAAATTTTACCTCTTTCTCAAGGAGCTTAAGTAGAAGACATGCAGTTTTTTAGATGTTTTTGATGAACCTCCAATAGAAACCGGCATGACCTAAGAAGCTTCGCACCCTCTGACAGAAATTGGTGGCGGTAGATTTTCAATCACCTATACCTTTTATTTATCAATCTCTATACCCTTTTATGAAATTTTGTTCCCTAAGACAATGCCCTCTCTGACCATAAAGTGACACTTCTCCCAGTTTAGTACAAGATTCACTTTAATGCATATTTGCAGGGTAATACCCAAATTAGTTAGGCAGTCCTCAAACGTGTCTCCCACTATAGAAAAGTTTTCCATGAATACCTCAAGAGTGTCCTCCACTATGTCGGAGAAAAAAAACATCATGCACCTTTGGAACGTAGCGGGGGAATTGCACAATCCAAAAGGCATACATTTAAAAGAAAAAGTTCCATAGGGATAGGTAAGTGTTGTATTTTCCTAATCTTCAAGTGCTATAGCCATCTGTTTGTAATTGGAATACCCATCCAAGAAACAATACCAGCCCCATCCGGTTAAATAATCTAACATCTGATCCATGAGTGGCATAGGAATGTCGTCTCTTAGATTAACAACATTCAACTTCTTATAATCCATACAAATCCTCCATACGGTCACAGGTTGTTGTTGGACCAGCTCATTTTTTCATTCATCACCACTGTCATTCCACCCTTCTTTGGTACGTATTAAACTATACTTACCCATTTGTTGTTTGCAATTATGTACACAACCCCTGCATCCAACCATTTGATAATCTCTTTTTTAACACTTTTTTCTAGGTGGATTAAGTCTTTTCTAGTGCTCTTGGCTGGATACACTATCGACCTCTAACTCAATACAATGTAGGCAAATGCCAAGTGGAATACCTATAATATCAGCAATCGTCCATCCAATTATTTTCCTAAATTTCTTCAAAATATGGACCAGGGTTGTGACCTATTTCTTTACTAACTTGGATGAGATAATGACTTACAAGGTATTGTTAGCTCCCAAAAAGGCATATTGTAAATGTCCGAGAGTGGTTTGAGCTCCAAGGTTGGAGGTTCTTTAATAGATGGTTTTGCTGGCAAAGATGGTCTATTCTGCAAGTCCATATCAAGCTTCCTAGGCTCATAGGAGTAGGACCTCACCCCAGCTAATGCATTTATAGTATCCCTCCATGCTTTCATCATCATAGTTCATCACTAATGTTACCAATGGATCAAGAACAATTTCTCATCAACCATGGTATCTTTGAGCTTCTCCCATTTTTCTTTAATAAAGAAACTACACTCGAATCCCATGGCTACTTCATGTATTCATATATGTTGAATGTCACTTTTTTAATATTTAACCAAAATTTTATCTCACCTCTCACAACATCCACTAAAGCTCTTCCAGTTGCTAAAATAGGTCTACCCATAATGATGGGTACCTCAAAATCAATGTCATAATCAAGGATAACAAAGTCTACCATAAATATAAGATTGTCCATTTTAACCAGAACACTGAACAAGAATCCTGGTGGTCTCTTAATTGACCTGTCTGTTATT
>JBDJHY010607049.1:0-16387 GCA_039654485.1 Withania somnifera | reverse complement strand
AAAAAAAAAAAAAAAAAAAAAAAAAAAAAAATACATGCATTTACACCATTCAAGAATCACCTATGTACTTTACCCAACTTCATTAATTTGTCATGGTTCGCCTAACCCATATTTGGTATTTACCCACTCATTTTCATAGTGTTATTAATATTCAGTAGAGAAAGCTTAGAAATAACACTTAATATGACTATTAATATTTAGTAGAAAAAGCATAACAATAACACTTACTATGATTAAGCAACAAATTACGATAACGAAGATAGAACAATGTAATTGCTATAACGAAGATGGAACAATTAAATAGAATTTTTTAACAATAGTGAAATATGAGAATCACTTCCAAAGTACAGAAAAATACTCTAAGACGTGAGTAAAAAGTGGGTAAAATAAAACCCTACATAAAGTATTATAGTCATAGGACCCAATCCTAAATAAAACAGGTAAGCTAAAGTCGACCAGGGATGTATGGTCACTGGTATGGATCGCATGGTTGAACCACGGACCATATGGGTGTTCAAACGTATTTAATTGGCATAAATACCTTTTATTATCTTAAAACCAATGAGAAATGGTACATCTCATGGGTCTACTGTATGAGTCATATGGTTTTTCGTGCCTCTTTTTTCTAAGAAAAATGGTCCATCACTTGATCTTACCACAAGTGGGCATACACTCCGTAAAACTTCACCACGACTCGTATGCATGAGCCTCCGTGCATGTCTCCTTGAACAAAATATTTGTCAAGTTTGCAGCCATCATTCTGTACTTATAATACGATAAGTTGCGCGAGATTTTGGAAGTATCATACAACCCATGCCAAGCTTCGTGCTTTTTTTCATGAGTTTTTTCTTTCGATGGAGAAAATGCAATAATTCTCCTAGGTACATACAAGCACCGGTATGGGTCGTATGGTTGCACCACATCTTGTACTAGGTGGCATATGCCTTTCCTTTGAATTTCTTAAAATCTACAACTTTTACCTACTTTTTGTCACTTTCCCACTAGCACTTTCACATATCATGTTTCTAGCACACATCTTGTGGGAGCCTTCATGCTCTTGTAATTGAACTCCAAACCATAGAACCTCTTTTTACTTTCCATACGATCCCCCATATGGCTCATACCATTGGGGTACAATCTATATAGGATCTGTATGGGGCTGGTTTGCCAACATTTCTACATGTTATTAGCATTTTCCAGTGGAACTTAATTTTCATAAAAAAACACAAAAAAACACATCATATTTACAAACTATTCTTAATAACTTACCGTAATTCTTTGATCAATAAATTGATAGTGCTGTAAATTCGTGGCACGTCACAGACTTGGTGCCCATTTGAATAACAGTCATAACATTAGATTGCATCTTTCTCAGCTTGTGGGAAGACCTCCTTAATTTTAGTTGTCATATTTGAAGTAGATTCATTAATTTATATTTTAGTTTGGGCATTGATAGGGCCTTGACTTCTCCTGTAAGAGTTTTCTTTTAGTCTAGTGTTAGAGGCTTTATATATGATCTGTAGTTTTTTTAACTCCAGTTAAAAATATTTTCAAATGGCATTATAAATGTAAGTTATTGATGTCAATTATTTATCTCAGTGTAGTTTATGTTATAATAGTCAGAGCATACACAACTTTAATTTTTCTTGGTTACCTTTAGAACTATGCCAAACCAAGGGAATGCTTGGGTCATCAGCTAACTCAGAGTACCAAACTCACCTAGGGTGTATATTCGGGGTGTGACATACTTGGAATTAGATTATTATGATAAAGATTTACAGGATATTTGTTAATTCATGTCTAGTAGAGTTATTTTTATGAATGTTGATAATGCTCAATTTCACTTTAATTATGCATGTGGACATTGTCAATATATTTACCAACTAATGGAGTTAGGGTCGAATCTATAAGGAGTTAATATGTTACATAAAGATTTATCAAGAGAAACTGCACCATGGACTCTAAACTTTATCTCTCCACTTTCGATATCAACGAAAAATCGACCAGTAGCTAAAAATGGTAATCAATTTCACAATTAAGAATAATGAAGTCCATAGAAATATGAACTTATCAACTTTGACTAGGACGTCATGAAAGATAAATATTGACCTTTTGATTGATAGGTCAGCTTGTTGGTTATGGAGAACCAAGGCCTGATTTTATAAATATACAAACAGCAATAAAATTAATACTAGAAACCAAATCAAACAACGCCTTTGCAAATTTATATATACCAATGGTACATGAGATAGTGAATGCACCAGGATCTTCTTTCTTAAAAAAATTAGTATATATTATCACACTAAAATGGTGCGATACATCAATAATCTCAAAATATATACATTGTTTTTTTTTGTCACCAATCCCACAAAAATATCACATACTCAAGAATTTGAAGCAATGCACCCACCAAAGTATATTGTCAGAAAGTTTTAAAAAATAGAGAGAAACTTCTTTAATTAAGTATCCCTTATCCTTATTCATTAATAGTTATAGAAATGGCTTTACTTTATCATGACCAAATAATCAAGTTGTATTAGCATCTACATCTGATTTTTAGACAAGCCTAACCGAGTACTAGAGCGTAAAGAGATAGCCTAGTACTAAAAACCAAAAGAAAAGAAGAAGGGAGATGAAAGGAGTAACAAAAGAGAAACAAAATACACAATCAAAAATAACTACCTAGAACCTGGTATCGTGGTTGTAGAGTAACTATACACAGAAAGTACAAAATTAAACCCAAAATGGGGAAAAACTACAAAATATATGTCCATACTCGAACTCGTACAACTGTTAATACAAAAGGAAGGTCGGCCATCAAGAAGGTTGGCTGCTCACTGAGTCTCCTAAAAATGCAGCAAACTAGCTAGCACAATAGCGTTCGCTCTGATGACATGTGTTAAGAACTATATTACAAAAAGATGAAGAAGTGTATCTTGGGTACAAAAACTAATGGGTACCTAGTAGGCATCATACATAAGTAAGGTAAAAATGCGGTCATAAGCAAATAGGGCAATTGCACATAATAAATGACATCAAGGTTAACTACAGTAATAGCTAGTAAGTGCGACGAGGGGTCACCGATTAGTGTGTGCAGAATCATCTAAAAATCACGAAGGAATTTCAACTATCAAGGTATAACACATAGTACCTAGGTCACAAGAAAAACATGGCTAAATGTGACACGTACCTGAAGCTCCAATATGACCAACACAAGTAAAGGACCGATACGATAAGGAGGAAAATAGGGAATGTAACCACTGAATGTAATAATAACTTAGGAAAGGAAGGTAATCCACCACACAAAAGAGTAGCCACACAACCTAGCTACCAACCAACACATCAGCACATAAGTAACCCAACAAGACTTCCCTTGTAAGCCCCGAGGAGTGCAACCAAGTGCGGAGTATGAAATGAAATGGGGTGATAATGAGTCAATACTTCTCATATGTACCCTCCCTAATTTATAATCTCGCAATGGAGGGACACATGGAAACTTCACCCTTCCCCAACCATGCTACATACCCCCAGGTATATTGAAACTGGTTGAAGAGTCTATAGAGGGATTTAATCCCATGTACAAAATCCTCGTATCAGTGTATCGGGTCCCCAAGGGATTGACTTGGCCTATGTACACATAAAATCTCATGAAAAGGCCAATTAGTGATATAGTTATCAGAGTAAAAATTCCAAACTCGAGCTTACCCCGTATATCATAGCTTAGTGGAAAACTGAAGTCCATCTATGTAGAAAAAATCCAAATCTAAAAAAACCTTAAATGTTACCATGTATGCAATATCATTGTGAGAAGATAGAAACAAATGGAATGAGAAAATAACTCCTTATTTCTCCTAAATGCAATCATGGAAGATATAAATATATAAGAAATCAGTTTCTGGTTATTACTCTATCTAAATCAAGTTACATTTTAAAACATTTAATGAATGCCCTCTATACAGAACAAATAAATAGGATAAACTTGTCTATGAATGCTAACTGAAATCCATTGGATTACTGTCAAACCCTAGTCACAAGGTACATTCTCTTCTAGCCCAACTATCCTGAGCCCCACTAATCACACCAAATATGCCACAAATACCCAGAGAGTGCCCGTTAAGGGCTAAGAACATACCCATACAGGGGAAAACATGGTGGTATCATAGCTTATGCCAAAATAACTTACTCCCAGGCTCGCACTAGGCTAGGGTACAATATCATCACACAGGGCTACTAACAATCCAGCAATGTCGTATCCGAATAGCTATATCCAAGTGACCACACCAGTACTAATCATACGCAACATCTCACGTGGAATACAAAATAACATTCCTACCTAGACTGGCTATAAAGCCACCAGCATAAACTTGGGGATATCTACTAAGCTCTATCCACTAGTATAATCCCCTCCCCAAGCTTACTATGCAACAAAGGTTATACTCTTCCTCTAACCATACTATGTTATAGAGTCGGCGTTGGACATGTTGGTGGGACAATATAGCCCATGTGTAAGTAAGTAAAAGACAGTTACGTAGGACATAGGTTGGAAGATAAACCTAAAGGGGATCCAACTAGTAATCCCATCCCTAAGATGACACTTTAGCATACATATATTACACTAATACCCAGTCTAAAAAAATAGACCTTCACCTACCTATCATGGAGAAAACCTCAAGATCCCACTGGAAGACACTTAGAATCACGAACGAGCTTGGCACCACATGAATCAAGAAAAAACATAATCCATGAGTCAATAGGAGTAAAACAAGACCCATATTACTCTTTAAGTAGCAGGGTGGAAATTCAAACTAAAAATGGGTTCGTAAACCCTAATAGCACAGAAAAATGAAATATTTATTAACAATAGGTAGAGTCAGTTCATACATCATATGGTACAAAATAGGGCTCAATTTAATGGTAGAAACTGAAGAAACAACCCTAGAAAGTTTATATAATATGAAAAACTTTATAACTAAAGATAAAATGAAGAATACCTGGCAGAAAAAATTGTAGAACCACCTAGATATGAATCCATGTATTAGAAACTCAAAGTAACCTCTTTAATATACTGGTTTTGTCTATGGAGATTGAAAAATTAGAGAAAAATGGGAAATTTTCATCAAAAAATTGGAAGAAAGGCTATGTATACCTAAATGTTAGGTGGTGCAAAGCAATCGCGGGCCCACCTCTATGACCACGATGGTTTAATACACTGGTATATGCAATTGCATCCTTAAACCTACGTGATCGCGATGCTTCCCAGCCCAGCCAACCTCCATTTGTATAATTAAGGATCTAAATGGAAATAGAGTCTGATTTTGACTATCCATCTATGAAATCTTTATGTAATGGACATTTCAAACTCAACAAAATTGATGAAAAGACGATTCAATATCATATAAGCTAAATAAGGCTCTAAAAAGCAATAATTATAAAGAAAACAAGCTTAAAACTATCGAGGAATTGAACTTTTGGTCCCAACAAGTCACCAATGTATTGGGGCAATTACAAGAATGCTATAAACACATAAAAATAGAAGGAATAACGAGAATTTCCTCGAGGTCTATTACAAATCCACTACTAAAGAAATTTTTGTCTGTGAAAGTTAGGAAGAAGGGCATATTTGAAGTCTGAAACAACAAGAATGAGAATTCACACAATTTGCTTAACCTTCCAATGGCCTCCTTGACTAGTACATGAGCACATTGGACTTTCATAATAGAAGTATCACCGGACCTGAGCCATTCAAATATTTTATCAATAATTGCCTCAGGCTGCTCGACACAAATAACTATTTTTCCAATCAATATGACATATAAAAAAATATACTGGGGAATCTAGTATATAACAATAACGCACAAATATCTAGATAGAATAGGGTACCTCTACTAACTTTGAAGGTAGGGACAATTGGTATCCTACCCCGCTAATCTGCTTTGTGATCTCATAGGGCTATCATCGAACCCACAAACACCAAGTCCTCAGTACTAAACTTAAGAAGCAAAGTCTATAATCTATGTAGATCTTTTGTCTAATATATGTTGTCCAAAATCTAACCTAATAAGTATGACTCTCTCTATATCATCTTGAATCAAATCAGTAGTCTGAGGCCAAATCTCGATACTATTGAACCCACAAATCGGTGATATGCCATGTATATTGACAAAGCCTCAAATGGTACTATCTAGATACTGGAATGGTAGCTTTTATTATAGGAAAACTTTGATATAGAAAAATGCTAATCCAAGCTACCACGAAAATCAAAATACAATCTCGGATATGTCTAAGAGTACCTAAATGGTCCACTTAAACTGCCCATCTGTATGTGGGTGAAAAGCCGTACTCAGAGCTACCTCTGTACCCATCTCATGATGCACAGTCCTATAGAACTGTGAAGTAAACCACGTACCCTATCTGATATAATAAAATCTTTCACCCTATAAAGACAAAGAATCCCCCTAACATATAAAACAACAAGTCGTTCAGCACCCTAATAAGATAAAGTCGTTAGGAAGAGAGAATATTTTGTCAATTGATCAAGATGACCCATATCCAATAATGACCCCTAGAAGTATGAGGGAGTATAGAAATTTATGAAATTTGATCCCACTTCTACTCAAGAATAGGGAGTCACTGCAATACACCACCTGGTCTGTAGTGCTTGAACCTCACATGTTGGCAATTCAAGCATTGGGAAACAAACCCTGAATGGTACCATTTGAATAGTAGAATACCAATTGTTGTCGTACGAACATTCTATTGGAAAACATAGTCTCAACCATTACCAAAATCAAGTACACAAGCTCGCTATATATCCTGAGGTTTCCAACTAATTCGCTTGCACTAACTGTAAATCCTGTGCTGTTGTCTAAAATAATAGAAATTGGGATCTCATACAAGTATAAGATCTCCCAAACATAAAGGTATAAAGATCCTCTACACATCTATGTTATGCCCAGGTGTATAGGATCTTTTGTACTACGGTCTTGCAAAGAGTAATCTGCAATACTATCAATGAAATACCATAAGAATCTAATGAAACCCCATAGGATATATCCCAATACTACAAATTCCTCGAGTGAAATTGACCAATAACATCATGAACTCAAAAATTTAATGGCAGCTAGTACCAATCAGCCAACCAATAATGTCAGATACCATAAATTGTAGTTGTCCTTACCTACATAGCCAATTCTACTATCGACCTAGAGGATGAAATCAGAATAACTATCTTAATCTCGATCCTCAATATCAACCTACCAAACCTAAAATCAATCGGGAATTGACCTAGAAAGATATCTGAAATGTAAGGGAATGATCACCCCAAGGTACTCTATAATTATACTCACACACTAATAATAAACTCAAGTCATTATTGTAAGCTCAGCTTCCACCGACTCATATTAAAATGGTTTTAATAGACCAAGTTATCATGTTATACAAATTCCAAATATCCAAAACCAGTGATCATCACAACCCAAGAATAGGGATGAACTCTAACTACTTATAACTTCCTGAAGTAAAGTACTCATAACTCAGAACCTGAGAGTCTCCTGACTTTCATACAAAAAATACACTTCTAAAACTAAATCAGCAAGCCAGTTTAACCCAATCAGTAGTCCAAACACAAGAAATCACAATTGTAAACAAATAGTATCCACTCACAAGAATTAAACATACACGATCGAATTAAATGGCTAAGACTGGAAATGCATCACATAACTAGACGTACAAAATTCTCTCGGATAACACAAACTCAATCCACTACTAAATGAGCACCGTCTCCTACCAAAATAATTATACTTATGAGGGTATAAAGAATAACCATTGTCAAACACGACTAACAAAATCGAAGAGGTAATAGCCAAAACAACATTTAAACCTAATATGGGCAAAGGATAAAGATAAATCTCTGGAAATCAATCTAGAACTAAGGGAAAATGAACAGTAAGAGCGAGTTATTTACTCATAATAACTACCCACTTAGGTTCTCCAGAACAAACTAATGGACCTCATGGATAGTGTGGGTGACAACCTAGAGCTATCGAACAACTTGTGGTTGGGCATGATCACTATAGGATAATAGGGTATCTGCCCACAAGAATAAAGAGACCCTAAAATGCTATGCTAGTAATAACTCCTGAGGGACTAACTACTTGACCTAGTGTAAGGTAGATCTCAATCGGCAAGGGCATATCAACCCCTATCAACCAGCTGAGGTACACCGGTCACATCTAAGGTATAATCACAATGTAACAATCCTATATCTAAAGAAAAAAGGGTAACCTTACCATGCCCAATAAAATCACTATGACCACCTATCAATATAAGGCCCAGTTCCGCTATCTCACAATATCTACAGGCTAAACTAGCAAAGCAACTCAAATAGCTAACTAGGATTCACCACTAAAAAGTTCCTCCTCATACGCGGGAAATAAAAGGACCCTACAAACAACATCCACCACTCACGGTAGGACAACACAAAGGCGCTCCAATCTCAGCTAGGATATAGTAAGGCTCTCCCAAACAAAGGAACTTAGCCCTGACTAATAAGACCAGAACATAACAAAGAATCACAGACACCCAGTAAGCTAAAGGACAATACCCATCTTACCAATAGGAATCACAAACCAGGTGCCACCGAAGAAACATATAGAAGAGCTCCACCATATCAAAAAGCTAGAAGAAAGGCCTAAACCCAGTCTATGATATATTATCAATAAGGACAAAGTCACTTAAGCTAGCATAGATAAACTAAGTAATAACTAAGTCATCCTCACTCCCAAGCCAACATAAGCTACCTAGGCAGGGGGGAAAATAAGAATGTGTCATAAATAAAGCTCGAAGATAGCTTTCCTAACACCCTACTCAAAATTATAAAAAAAATAGAAAACCGCTGGAAGACTCTACTAACTAGCCTGACTAAGGCATCAACAACCAAGACACTCCCTGGCTTAAAAACCAAACCCTTTACAACTCTAGCTAGAGCTACTAGTACTATCATCTGCCTAATTGGCTGCTGAGGTGAGGTTGCAATCACTTATGACTGTATGGCCCAGCACTGCGGACACCTTCTAGCCCATTAGCCTAGCTCACCACACTCATAACAACCTCGATTCATGCTCTGAATGGGACTAAAAACTGAACTATTTTGTCCATCATTGACTTACTAACCTGAAGATGCACCCCTGATGGGTTGACTGATCTGAGTACTCGGGCCTCTATAGCTGAATGAGGAAAGATATGAAAAAACTGACTTGACTAACCCAATTGGATCTGATTCATATACCAAAATCTTTGTCTATCATACCATTCACAAAAAATTAGCTATCACTAGAAATGTCTAAATAACCCGAAGGCAAAATCGAAACACCCTAACCTGAACTCTAGTTACTCAGTCCAAGATGTTGTGTCAAAAGAACCTTGGGAAGGGGAAATCCATGGCCTTATGTACAAACCCTCCATATAAAAACAACCCTTGGGATCCTCATTCCTATATCCCAGAGATTGATTACTACTAGCCATCATTTTTTGGCTGATTTCCTACTCACCAGCCATATAAATCTCATGGTAATCCCCTTTAAGGGCCACCAATTGTCTGACAATCTATCTAAGGGTACGTCTTGCTACTACCAAATGCTTTATCATTATACAGAGTGAGAAAACTAATACCCCAAGGAAATATAAAATGCTTCCATGTCTTATAGCATACAGTGTAGGGATATGTGTAGTCATCCTATCAAACAATATTGCATAGTCCCATACGGTCAAAGAACCCTATTGGAAACTAAGAAAGACATCCTCAACTGATGCCCCAGTCAAGACACCCACTGGTACTTCTAAATGAATTCTGATGCTCTATGGAAATGGCATGATAGTA
The DNA here is from genome assembly GCA_039654485.1 of Withania somnifera. Taxonomy (NCBI): domain Eukaryota; kingdom Viridiplantae; phylum Streptophyta; class Magnoliopsida; order Solanales; family Solanaceae; genus Withania; species Withania somnifera. The sequence continues at coordinate 6,510 of JBDJHY010607049.1, read as the reverse complement.
ACCTCAATTAGAGCCTAGGTGATAGCCAAAATCTATGTCAGATGATGTGGTCTCCTGGCTCTCAATTCTAATTCTAAAACTCCATGAATGCCTGTGAGAGTCTCATTGATTCATATCAAGGGCCTCTTCCTTGTCATATAGAATGAGTAAAGTCATATAAGGTGATTGGAAACCCGATGACCATACAACGTATGCGAGGAGTCAAGAAGTTAGAGTAATTCCTAAAGTCTGTCTTGCATCCTCCTGAAGATAGGATACAGATGTCTATATATTAATCTGCAGGATTCTACCAAACACTTGCTCCGACAACCAGAGACAGTGGTGAATCTAAAGTTGTGATACCACTATATCATGACCAAAAATCGAGTTATAATGGTGTATACATCCAATCTGTAGACTGATCTAACCTTGGCCAAGAAGAGCATAACACGATGGGCCAGTACCAATAACTAGAAAAAAAGAATAAGTAAGATGAAAGAAGTAAAAGAAGCGGAACACAAAAATACACAATTGAAAATAACTCTCCAAAACCTAGTTTCATAGTTGTAGAGGATCTATTTAAAGTACAAAATACAACCCACAATGGGGAAAAACTCCAAACCGAACAGATGTGAATACAAATAGAGGGTCATCCAGTAACAACACTAACTTCTTACCTAGTCTCCTAAAACAACACCAAACTAGCTCATGCGATCACACTTGCTCTGTTGACTCGTGCTAAGACCTGTATAATAAAAAGATGTAGAAGTGTAGCATGAGTACCAAAAACAATTGCTACCAGTAGACATCATAGGATGATCTAAGAAAGGTAAAGAACAGTCAAAAGAAAATATGGAAATCGCACATAATGAATTAAAGCAAGGGATAAATACACTAGTAGCTAATAAGTGCATTCCAGATCATCTATCAGTGTATGCAGCATTAGCTAATATTTATGAAAGAATGTTAACTATCAGGTTATAACACAGACATAGGCCATAAAAAATCATGACCAAAGGCGACACATACTTGGAGCTCCAACGTGACCAGCACGAGTAAGGACCCATAATAGAAAGAGAAACAGAAGGAATGTAATCCCTGAATATAACAATAACTAAGGTAAGAAATGTAATCCACAACACATAAGAGTAGCCACACATCCTTTCTAGAAACCAACACATTAGAACATAAGAAACCCAAGGGGACCTCCTCCATAAGCCTAGAGAAGTGCAACCAAGAAGGTGTATGCAATGCAAAGGGGTGATGAAAAAGTTAATAATATCTGTGCGTATCCTTCCTAGTTTAAAATCTCATAGCATTGGGACCCACAAAAGGTTCACTAAATAATTAACCCTCCTACTTCATCATACCCCACCCCTCACCATACAACATGCCCCTGCATAGCGACCCAAGTCGGAGGTCCGCAGAGTTGTTCAATCCTATGTACAAAATCCTCATAACATTGTGCCAGATCCTTAGAGTATTGGCCTATCATATGTATACACAAAAATCTTGTAAAAAGGCCAACAGTTGCATAGTCATCAGGTAAAAAGTGCAAAAACTTGGGTTCAGCCCTATGTCATATCTTAGTGGAAAACTCAAATCCAATCGTGTAGGTAAAGTCCAAGACTCTATAAAACTCCAAATGTCTCCATGAAGGCAATATCCAAAATTACAATGATAGTGAGAAGATAGAATCAAATGGTGTGAGAAAAATGCTCCATACTGCTCATGAGTACAATAGAGAAAGATATAAATATACAAGAAATCAATTTTCGATTATTACTTTGTCAAAATCATGCTCTATACAAAAAACCAATCAATATTCTAAATTGGTCTATGAATAATAATGGGAATCCATAGGATGTCTTTCAATCCCTAGTCAAAAGGTAAATCCTCTCCTAGCCCAACTACAATCCCGAGACACGAGTAATCGCCCAAAATATGCCTCAACTGCCCAAAGGGCACCCTTTAAAGGCTAAGAACATACCCATATAAGGGAAACCATGGATTAATCACAGCTCAGGCCAATGAAATTCATTCCCAGGTCGCAACAGGCTAGGGTACAATATCATCACATAGGGTTGCTAACTATCTAGAAAGGCCAAACTAGATATCTATAGCCAAGTGACCACACGCGTACTAATCATAAGCAATACCTTATGTCGAATACAAAATAAGCAGCCTACCTAGATCATCTACTAAGCTCTAACCACTATTATAATCCCCTCCCCAACCTCACTACCTTTTAAAGTCAAGAGTATAAACCATACACACCAAAGGTTATACTCCTCCCCCAATGAACTTATTTCAAAGTCGGTGTTAGAAAAACGGATAGCGAAACATAGCATCAGGGTAATTAGCTAAGCTACAAGATAGATGATTAGAGGCCATAGGCTGGAAAAATACACAAATAGGGGCTCAAACTAGTAATCTCAGTCCCGAGCTAGTATAGTACCATACATATACTACACCAATACCCAGTTTAAAGAAAGTAGACCATAGCCTACTTGGAGTCAGTATAAACCTTAAAAGTCACATTAGAAGATAATGAGAATCACTAACGAGCTTTGCACTGCACAAATCTAGAAAAAAAAGTAATCCATACATCAGGAGAAGTAAAATAAGACCTATATTGCTATATAAATAGCGGGGTTAGAATCTGAACTAAAAGCAGGTTTGTAAACCTGAATAGCTAATAAAAATAAAATATTTATACCAATACATAGAGCACAAATCATACATCATATGGTATAAGATAGGGCTCAAACTAATGGTAGGAAATGGAGAAACAAGTACTAAAAGTTTATATATTACAAAAATCATTATAACTAACGAGAAAAAAGAAATACCTGGTAGAAACGATCAAAGAACCACTTAGATATGAGTCCATGGATTATAAAATCAAAGTAACATTTTTAATATACCGGTTTTGCCTTTAGAGATTGAAAAATTTGACAAGAAATGGGAAACTTTATAAAAAATAAAAGAAAGGCTATATATACCTGGCTGACAGGCAGTGCCCCATGATCATGATGAGTAAAGCCATTGGTCTCTGCAATCTCGACCCTCAATCCCTACGATTTTAATGGTTCCCATCCCAGCCAGCCTCAATTTTTATAATTAAGTCCTAAAATGGAAATGAAGTTCAAAACCATCCATATGTGAAATCTTTATGTAATCGACACTTTGGACTCAATGAAATCAACAAAAAGGAGATTTAGGATCATATAAGCTAATTAAGACCCAAGAAAACGATAATTATAAAGGATACAAGCTATAAAACTATTGGGATGATGAACTATTGGTCCTAAAAAGTCATAAACGACTTTAAGAAGCTACAAGAATGCTCTAAACACAAAGAAATAATAGGAATCACGAGAATCGCACTGAGGGCCATTACATACTTTAGTAAATGGATTCGGTAATACATGATTCTTTTTCTTTAGAGTTTCTTTAATCACATCTTTTAGCACTAGTACCTTATCATTTTATTCACTTCAACTAGCCCATGCATGTCCTTATAATTAACTTGGTGATCTACGTCTTGAGTTTCCAATGGGTCATCAATTTCTATATTTTTTTTATTCTCTTATCTTGACTTTAGTAAAATCATCACTATTATCAACTATAGTATCTCCAAGAACTTTTCCCCTCCTAGTGGCGATGGTCATACAATGTGCATTATCTTTTTTCAGATGTTCCATTGTATAACTAGACAAGACACCCTTTTGTCATGGTTTAAGAGTGGAAAATTAACCTAATTGTGCCTACTTGATATAAATGAGTGAGACATAAACATTTGGCTCAGGTTAGACACATCACCTTTCATCCCTTTTATAGCTTTGTGTGTATTGTCAACTTTATCAAGATTCCAGGAAAACAAGTACTTCATTCTAGATTTTAAAGAGGAAGACAGCCTCTTGAGTTTTATCTCTCTAATTATGAGGGGCATAGAAATTCTCATAGTTCCTATCCTTTCGATCCTAGTATCTATCAAGCATATCTTTATCCTTATCATGCTTCTTATCAAACCAAATTCGTTCCATCTTCTTATCTTTCTAATCACGATCTTTGTTCCAACCTTGATTTTTACCTTTCCTTTGATAGATACTGTGAGAACATGGCCATTGATTAGTTAAGAATTTTACTTCTTTTTTTAACTCTTCTTCTTCACAAAGCTTTAAACTCTGGTACTTTTTTGGATCTACTTTCTAAAACTTAACAAAACTTTAACATTGTTATTACATGAAACTATGACAAGCTTAGTGAGAAGTTCACACTTAACTCATTAACTTGGCCATATTCTCATCATGATCTTCCTCTTTTCTAGTAAAATTGGCAAATGGAGAGGTGAAAGGAGCACCCCTTACCTCTTCGGCCTCTCTAGTATGCCATGATTTACTAGCTCTTGCTATTTGATCAAGTAACACGGAATCTAATCTAAAAGTTTTATTAACAATAGAACCACCTTTCAATTTATCCAAGATAAGGATTTAAAGATCGATCAAAGATTATAACAACACTTTATCTAGCAAGTCATGAGTAGGACATCTTGATAATGTTTTCTCGAATTGAACCATGCCTCATATAATTTCTCATTATGTGCTTGCTAAAAGTTGGTATTCTCATCTCTAAGTTAATGCATTTAAGAAGGTGTAACGAAACAATCACGGAATTATTCTTAAATCTTAGCCCATGAGGGGATTTATCCTCTTTGTATCTCACCAAGATTCAAAGTTTCTTCACCTATTAGAGAGAATGAAAATAGCCTCAATTGATTAATTCTTGGCTAATATGTGCAATGTTAAAAGGGATGCATACTTTTGCAAAGCTCCTTAGGTGATATATGCATCACCATGAGATTGACCACTAAAGAGACCTTTTATCTTGAGAAGGTGTTGAATGGTTCTATTCACCTGAAGTATTGCATTGCTTTCTCTTTGTGGGAATAATGGCACTAGCTGTTTCTGTATCATGTTTGTCATATTCATGTACATTTTTCCTATCCCAACAAATAGATATACTGGCGCTACTACTCAGACTGATGTTAGCACGCAAAATTGGACAAAAACAACAAATAATATAAATTTAAAGAAGGTGGAATACACAAGTGAATCAATACACTGAAAAAAGTGAAAACTAAAATTTTATTTTTAGACAATCATACCAAAATTTATAATGCTGAATTGCACCTTTACAATGAACGTGAACATTGTTGATATATTTACTCAACTTAAAAGTTAGGGCCAGGTCCACAAGGAGTGAATATGTTAGCTTCACTTTCAAGAGTTAACACTCACTATATAAATTCAAGATGATTTAATAAAATAAAAATTAAAAGGGGGGAAGGGGGTTCAAACAACTAAGCTACAAAAATGTCACATTAGATTTATCGAGAGAAAGTGTGTTTCACCACAACTGAGAATGAACAAGATCTATAATAAATAATAAGGGAAATTTGGGATGTGGTATTTAGGGAATCAAAACATGTGTGGGTAATTTACTCTTTTCTTTAATTCATGAATAGATATGAGTAGGCTAGAGTTCAACTCTTAGCGTAAATTTTGTCAATCGAACACCAATTTTACTCATAAAAATTCTTGCAGGCTCACAAATGTTCAACATTAATTAACTCAACACCTCTCTCTAATACCCCTATCTCTAAGGATTACTATTATATAATAAAAAATCAAATTGGTGTCATTAGTTACTCCTAATCTTTACCCTCATTCGTAAGAAAATTAATAAATCCAAGCATCAACCAGAGTACATCAACTAGTGTTTTTCACCCCTAATGGAGTAATAGTAATTCAAACATGAAGTAAAGGCCAAAACACATACCAATTTAATGATTATGGAAGAAAATAATCAATACCCGTATAATAATTACACCCACTTATTAGCATACCCTATAAAGAAGATCAGCCAAGAAAGGATGGAGGAAAAATGGTTATAACAAAAACCTCATTTTATTCAGCTGTTACAGTCGATTATATACAAAATTATAGTTAATGTATAAAAATAAACCCACTAATAATGTTCAACTTAGAATGATGCTTACAATGATCTTAGTCTCAAAATCTCATAAATCATAGGGTTTTGAAGTTCAAATTTCTATTTGTATGTAGACAGAACTTGGAGAAAAATCACCATAGCAGAGGTTTGGATAGACTTAATCATGGTCTTTCAAAGCAATTGGCAGACTGCCAGACCTATTATTTACATCATCATAGAGATTCCATTTTGGTATGTCATCATTCGAGAAAGTTATTTATCAAAGAAGGCAGAGATCTTCCATGATCTTGGTTCCATTCGTTAGGCTTACATCTTTCTCGTCAAATTCTATATAACTTTTGATGACCCTCTAATTCCTTTAGTTATCCGCCAAATAGTATGGCGGTCTGCTAGAGTATTAGGTAATGAATCAAGATTCCTTTACTTCATTGCATTGATTATTTTCTTGCTTTTTATTCATTGAGCTTTTGATGCTTCTCCTGAACTTCAACCCTAAAACTAAATAAACTAATA
>JBDJHY010607048.1:0-26822 GCA_039654485.1 Withania somnifera | reverse complement strand
CGATAGCCTTTAGGACCAGATATGGTCACTACGAGTTTCTGAAGATGTCGTTTGGGTTGACTAATTCCCTTAGAGTTCATGGAGTTGACGAACGTGTTATTTTAACCTAAATTGGATTCATTTGTTATTGTTTTATTCATGACATCATGGTCTATTCGAGGAGTGAGGCAGACCATGTTCAACACTTTAGGACTGTACTCTAGCAACTGTGGGAGGAGTGGTTGTATACTATGTTTCCAAAGTACAAGTTTTGTCATAGCTTATTCTCTTTCTTAGGACACGTGGTGTTAAAGAAGGGTATTATAGTCTATCGATCCAAAGTTAACTAGGTTGTCGTTGGACTAGGCCTACTTCCCCTATAGAGATCCATAATTTTGTTGTTTTTGCAGGGTACTATCACAAATTTATTTAGGGATTTTCTTCTTTGCATCTCCATTGACTCAGTTGGCCTAAAAGAATGTTGTTTTTGGTTGTTGGATGAGTACGAGGAGAGTTTCAAGAGGATTAAGGCCATATTGACTTCAGCCTCAGTTTTTCAACTTGCTTCTGGAAGGAGATACTTTAACCTTTCATTGTGATTCTTCTATGTATGGTTTGGGTGGAGTGTTGATGTCGATAGGTAAGGTTATAGCTTTTGCCTCTAGGCAGTTGAAGATCGATCAGAAAAATTATCCTATGCATGATCTTGAGTTGGCATCCATTGTATTTTAGATAAAGTTATGGTATCACTACTTATATGGAGTTCATTGTGAGGTATTTACTGATCATAGGAGTCTTCAGTACATCTTCAGTTAAATGGGTCTGAATTTGAGGCGGCAATGATGGATTGAGTTAATAAAGGACTATATGACTATTTTATATCATCCGAGTAAAGTTAATGTGGTAGGTTTTGCTTTAAGTAGGAAATCAACTAGTATAGGTAGCCTTGTATTGATTCAATCAGAGGTGCGACCTTTAGCCAGGGAGGTTCAGAGTTTGGAAAATAGCTTGGTTCAATTGAAGATTTTGGATAGTGGTATCCTTTCGTGCATTGAGTCTCATTCTTCCTTAATGGAGAACATTAAAGAAAAGCAATCCGAGGATGAGAAGTTGTACATTATCAGGGATAATGTGTTAAGGGAAGAGGAAAAGTAGGTATTTTTAGACATGGAGGGTGTTTAGAGGATTTGTAGCTGGATATATGCGCCTGAGGTAGGTAATTTAACAAGCTTGATTATGCAAAAGGCATATAGTTCGAGGTATTTTATCCATCTGGAAGCAACAAAGATGTATCATGATTTGAGCTAGCACTAATGGTGATGTGGCATGAAGAAGGACAAAGCTGAGCATATGGCTAGATGCTTAAATCGTAAGAGAGTTAAGTTTGAACATCATAGGCCATATAGAGTGTATCAGAGGATGCCCATTCCTTTGTGCAAGTAGGAGCGGATTGCATGGATTTTTTGTGGGATTACCTAGGACCATGAGTGGATATTACTCCATTTGGGTTATTGTAGACCGATTGACTACATTTACTCATTTACTTATGGTCATGTTTGATTATATGGTTTAGAATATAGTGGAGATTTACCTCAGTCAGATTGTTCATTTACATGGTATCCCTCTTTTGATCATCTCTAACAATGGGTCATTGTTCACTTCATATTTTTCAAGGGCGCTACAACATGGTTTAGGTACCCATCTTTATATAAGAACAACCATTTATCCTCAGATAATAGTCAGTCTAAATGGACCATTCAGATTCTAGAGGATATGCAACATGCTTGCATTATAGACTTTGGGGATCGTTGGTATAAGCATTTACGGTTAATGAAATTTTCTTATAACAACAACTGTAACTCCAGCATATAGATGAATCCTTTTAAGGCATTATACGGTTAGAGGTATAGATCTCCAATCAGTTAGATTGATGTATTAAAGGTAAGGGACCTTGATATAAATATTTTCCATGATGCTACAAAGTAGGTTTGAGTTCTCAAGAACTGGTTGTTGATAGTCTAGAGCAGAAAAAAGAGCTATACAGATAGACATGTCTTACCCTTAGAGTTTATGGAGGGTGATCGTGTTATTCTAAAGTTGTCACCCATGAGGGGAGTGATGAGATTCAGGAAGAAGGGATATCTTTGACCTTGGTACGTTGGCCCATTTAAGACCTTGAAACATGTTGGGGAGGTGGCTTATCAATTAGCATTCCACATATCTTATTAGTGGTGCATCCCATATTTCATGTTTATATCCTTCAAAAGTATATTCTTGATGGTTCTCATGTTATTCACTATAAATCAGTGACATTAGATCCATACTTGACATATGAGGAGGAGCCTATGGATATTCTAAAAAGGCAGGTTAGGAAGTTGAGAACTAAGAAAATTGCTTTAGTAATGGTTCAGTGGAAGCGTCACCCAGTTTTAGAGTTTACATGGGCAATTGAGTCCGATATGCATGCCATATATCCCCAACTTTTTTAGGCTTCAGGTACTTTCTATCTGTTTATTTTTTAGGACGAGTATGAATTTTAGTTGTGGACGATGTAATGATCCTGAAGGTCATTTTTAGCACTTTCTATAAAATTACTATTTTACCCTTTCCCAGAGTTTCCACAAGTTATAACTATTTAGTTTTGGGTTGGTTTTTAAAATGGAGCTAAATGTTTTGATCTTTGAAAATTTTTCAGTTTTAGAAGCCTTTGTATTGAAATAGGTGGCTTTAGACCTCATTTTGAGTTTTTAGTCTCGAAATGAAACTTCATCAATTCCATCGGCTTGAAATGTGAAAACTAGTCTAGGAGGACCTTCATTTCCAGTTTAATACATTACAAGAAGATTTTAGCTCATTTGATGGGATAAAGGTGAGTTTTAAGGCAAAAGTTTGACTTTGGTCAATATTTGATCATCAGATGCTCGTTATGAATTTTGTCAATTTCGTTCGATTCAGGAGATTATATTTGTGCAAGGAAAAAGTTCAAATTATTTTCTAGAAGTTCTATGGGCATTTTTTATTGTTGAGTAGAGTTTTCATTTTTAGTAACCTTGGAGGGTATCGGTTCAAGGAGACCTCAAATTATGATTTTAATGGTTCCATTAAGTTTGAAACGATGAATTTAGTCAGGTAGAAAATATAGTTTGTTTTCACAGGGTTCCAAAAAAATATCGAGGGTCCAATCAGAGTATAACATAAGTTGCATTTTCTGTCATTTCATCTGCTGGTCAAAGCTTAGGCCTTCATTAAGGTACATCATAATCATGAAGATCATGGGGCTTGTGTATCACGATAACAAGCAGTATTATCGCAATCTCATATGTTTTCCCAATTAGGAATCACGACAACACTTCCAATTGATATGATTGCATAGGAAAAATAGTGGGCTCAGATTTTTATAGTGCATCATGATTTGTGTGACTATCAAACGCAATCGCGATAAGTTAATGTGAATGATAGGCAGTGATTAAAAATCACTATTCACGATCCTTCTTCCCCATTTTCTCCATCTTGGACTTTGAGAGCTTGCTTGGGTATTTTAAAGGATGGCTTAGAAGGTGAATCACTTGCTTAAGTTCCTAAAAAATTATGTATTCGATTACCCGCTAATAATTCCTTGATTTTAATACGCAATTTGGTGATTCAAAGGTATAAAAAATGGGAATTTTAAGAAAACATGATATTCTAACTTCCACTTTTGAGGGTGAATTACCACTCCAATCTCGATGATATTTCATAATTATGATCTTTAAAGCATGGGAAATTTGTTTTTCAATAAAAAATTTAGAAATCTGTTAACCCTCAATTTCTTCTTTTTGGGGTCGATTTTGGATCTAAATTCTAGAATAACAAAATGGGTATTCAAATTCATATTTTCTTATGGTCATCACATATTTGATTAGATATTAGGGGTCGGAGACTAGGCGCAAAAGGAAAACACCTCTTTGATTGGATTTTCTCCGTTTACAGTAAGTAGATATTAGGTCCTATCACAAAGCTATGTAGAATTCTTGTTGTCTATTGTTTTTTTTAATTAGAAGTAATAGGGATTCTTGGGGGTGTCTGCATAGGTGAGTGATGAATAGTCAACCGGACACCAGAGTCAAGCATTTGGGGTTAAAATAAAGGATTAAAATGCTAATAATGTGGTCTACCTATCTTCTATTGAGTAGAGTCATTGTGAAATCATTGTGATACCCATATAGATTATATGCATTATTTTGTCATTGATTGATGATTATGCCCATGTATGGGCCTTATTTCCATCATTGTATATTATGATTGTTAGTTTTCCCATGTGGGGTCTTAATGAGTTATATTCTGTACTTGTTCCATATTTCTCTATGTTTTTTATAAATCATATTTTATTGGTTTTGGAACTTGAAAACTGGGTCGAGAGAATTGTATAAATTTTTCTAGTGGATCTTGATTTAATGGTATTGAGTAAGTCTTTCTAGTGTATCACGAATAACCCTATCTTTCTAATGGAGATTGAGTTGATAGGTTGTACATGAATTTGCTAACCCCCATGGGTCCTGACCACATTGGATAGTGGAAGGTGTGTATGGTAAGTGATTATTTATTTTGGTATTTATTTGTATTGTTTTGTAATTTAAATGAAAAGCCCTTGGGAATGATGTAAAGTTATCAAAAATGCCTTTGTTCATGATGGTTTGAAAGAGTTGCAGTTTATGGATAAGATATGCAATGATGTTGGTCTAAACATCTCAGAACCTATCCTACAAGTCCATTCTTCGGTTGAGTCAGATGTACCCTTCCTATTACGTTGGACTTGTAAGGTAGGGACTATTATGCTCAGAGTTGAGTACAGTATTGGTGTTGGTCTAAACATTTTATAACATATCTTATGAGTTAATTTCTCAATTTTGTTAGATGTACCATTCATATCGTGGTTGGACTTAAGGTAGGGACTAATATAGGTTCTAGACTTAGGTATTGTTCCTTTGGTTACCCTGGCCTATTCTACTTAGCATTTACTTTACGAGTCATACTCTCGATTACATTAAATGTACCCTTCCTACCGCAGTTGAACTTATAGAGTAGAAACTAAAGAGGTATTATAGACTCTGCCTATAAAGACGTAACATAATGAGTGGATTTTACCCCATTAGTTATGAAACAAACTCGGGGATGGAGGCTTGCCTAAGAATGGACTAAGGATTTGACAATATACTTGATATAATTTAGTTGATGTTGGTTGCTTGTTGATACACTTGTTGAATTTATTGGTAAGGACATGTCAACATTATCTTGGGGTGGACTTGGATTGTGTTATGAGGATTTTCTATATTTGTTGCTTCAATCTAAGTCTTGTTTTAGAATTTATTACTATTATCATCCCTACTCCATGTATATGCTATTTACTTTTCATTATGAACTGCTAGCTATGATTTGATTTGAGCTTGTAGTATGGAGGGTTGTAGTTGGGATGATTGGAGTAGTTTGTGATTCTTTATTATTTTGTTTTAGTGTTGAGCCAAGGATACTCTATGGGTATCATATTTTTTATTTAGTACTCACTCCCTTTATTTTAGACACTTGTGGGGTACAGAGTCTAGTATAATTTGATCATTCCTTCTTCCTGATCACTCTGAGGCTCAATTTGTCAAAAAGTTGAGGTAGTTGTTTATCATCTAGTAAATTCCCAAACTCTTTTATCTATTTAGTAGATCATATTTGAGGATCATATATATTTGAGACTTATGAATCTTTGACTATGTATTTCTTGTATTTAGAGACTTGTATTGTGTAACACCAGTTTTTGGCTGGTTTTATGGACAAATTTTTATATTGTACCTTCTTTACTTCTTGCTGATTCATTGCTTTTTGCAATTATCCTTATAGAAATTGTGTAGGTTGACCTTTCTAGATGTATTAAGGGAGGTGCCATCACGACTTGGAATTTTGGGTTGTGACATAAGTAGCCATATGCTGTCAGTTGGTCGTATGGATAACAATACAAGCTGTATGGCTACCATACGAGTGTTAAGGTTCCATACGAGTTGTACAAGGAGCATAAAGGAAACATGGCCTTCCGTACCTATTCATCCAGTAAAGTTTCCCATGTTTAAATGAGTGGCAATCTAGTCTTATTGCATGGTTATAAACACATATATATAAGTCTTGAAAGATATTTTCCTACCATTTTTAGGTTCCAAAACCCTTTTCAAACATATTTTGGGAGATTTTGATCTTTGAGGAAGTACCTGAAGATTAATTTTTCAAAGAATTGAACTCTTGGACTTTATTTTTAATCCAAACACTTGTTATGTTCGTGTTTATAATCACAGGTTCATCTTTATTACTTAACTTTGTAAGATTCACTTTGGAATTTTTAGACCTGAACTTTTAATTTATAAAACCAAATTGAACTTTGTTTATTATGAAACTTGATAGTTGAATTCCCCAAAGTATGGGTAATTTGAATTTCATGAAACCTTCTTAATCCGATATAAAGTATTAAATATGGGTATTAATCTTCATGATTCCATATGAGAAATTCATAGTTTACTAGATTTCATGGATTTGGAGGATCGAAGTAAAGGAAAGGCACCCGCTTGATTTGATTTCTTCATTTTGAGCAAAGTGGAGGTTTTGGCTCTTCTACAAGTTGTCTTATGTTATTAGGTGTTAGTCTTGTAATTGGGAATAATAGGGAGTATTTTTGGGTGTTCGTGTGGGTGAAGTAATGAGTATTCACCCGTACACTAGAGTCAAACATGTGGGGTTAAAATCAAGGAGTAAAAATGGTTATAAGGATTTAATTTATTCATCCTGTATAGAGTTGAGAAGTTATATAGCCATTGTGATACCCAAATGGGGTTACATGCTTTATTTGATATTTGAATAATAATTATACCTATGTGTGGGGTTTTGTTTCCATGACTCGACGTCATACTTGATGCATTTCCCGTGGAAGAATTATTTATTATTAATTGATTCCTTACATGATATTATTCTTATGAATGGTTAGGCTTGATATGATATTTTTTTTTTTGATTATTTGCCTTTGTAGGGGCCTCGTTTAATTTAATTACCTTGGTTATTCCTTTATCAACTTATTCCATTGTGTGGCCTTAGCTAGATTTGTATGATTCTTACTGATACTATACCCATGAGTGGCCTTGTTGATTTATGAAATAAAAGACTAGAAGGGATATGGTTTTGAGCAAACTGTGATATAAAATGAAAGATCCAAAAGGAAATAGTTTTGGCCACTGTGACAGGACATAAAAGACTTGAATGGAAATGGTTTCGGGCATTGTGATATGGTTTGAAAGACTCTAAGGGAAATGGTTTCAGCACCATGATATGATATGAAAGATCCAAAGGGAAATGATTCTAGTTATTGTTATACGATACAAAAGACCCCTAAGGTAAATGGTTCCGAGAACTGTTGTATGATTATGAATGACCCAAAGAGAAATTGTTCTGGACACCGTGATATGATATAAAAATCTAAATGGAAATAGTATCAAACACTGTGATATGATATGAAAGTCCAAAGGAGAAATGCTTCTAGGAACCATGATATGATATGGAAAACCCAAAATGGTTCCATACATTATGATAAGATTATAGTTATATATATACAGTTTTCTTTGACCAACCCAACTTGCAAGTCTATTTCTAGAAGCATAGGATGCACCTTTCTTATTGTGGGTAAACTTGTATGTGAGGAACTAATAGGGGTGTAAAGGACTCCTTTCTTGAGTTAATTTTATAATGAGAGGGATTTTCCCATAAGTCCTGGCTTAACTCGAGAAGGGAGATTTGCACTTGATAGGAAAGTGATAGATACTATATGATAATGTATTGGTTCACAAGATGATCCTTTTACCTTGGATTACTCCTCTAGAATCCTTTTCACAAGTACTTTTCTTTGTTGCATCAAATGTACCCTTCCAACCGCTATTAGAATTCTGTGTTGGGGAGTGAGTGGAGCATTAAGAGATAGTATAGACCCATTTTACATTATGGTTATTCTTTCTCTTATGAGATGATTATTTACTAGTTATGATAACATTATTGATGTTGGTCTACTAATTTCAAAATCTATCCTATGAGTCCATTTGCAGTGTCAGGCATACTATTTCTATCGCAAGTTAACTTGTGTTTTAAGGACTAGCATAGATGTTAGACCTGAGTAGAGTCCGTTTTAACTTAACCTATTCCTTTTAGAATCCTGTCGACGAGTCCATTTCTAGGTATCATTAGATGTATCATTTTTATCGCGAGTTGTCTTGTGTATGGGAAATGATATGAGTGATGATGGATTGTATCCGTGAGTCAATGGTACGACTAGTAGGATTTTCCTATAAGTTGTAGGTTGTCTTTACTAGGGAGGCCAACACTTCTGATAGTACAAGTGTGAGTTTTGATACTTGTGATACTCTTCAATTCCATATTTCTCGTTGTTTGTGTTACATATCTATTGAGATGCCTGATTTAGGTGATATTGGTACTTTATTATAATGATTGTCCGCAGGATGTTTTTTTGAAACTACATTACCTGGTTTTAGATCATTTTTATCAGTTTCTACTGAGTAGAATGATTTATTTTTGTTATCCCCGTCGCCCTATATAATTCATTATAAACTGCTAAATTATGATATTTGTTGCATCTCTGTGTTGTTGGAGGATTATGGTGGGGGTGTCAGGGTAGTAGTGCTCGTCACCACATAGTTTTATAGCTATCTAGGGATAGTTTTTGAGTACCCATTGTTTTATTTTGGTACTCATTCACTTGATTTTCTACACTTGTGTAAGTTCTAAGCTCATAGTAGCCTAACTTGCCTTCCTCAGATCATAGTTAGATGCTGACACTGTAAAGTTCAAGAGGTAGATACTTGTAGTCCAAAAGGTTTCATGGAATTTCCCTATCTAAGTATTTATTTCTATTTTTTTTAGAATTAGGGACATTGAGACTATTATTGTATAAGACATTATTTATTATTTGGTAGCTTGTACATAGTGACTCCAGATTTTGGGTGGTTTTTTTGTTGGATTATTATATTGTACCTTATTTTCTTCTAGCTGACTCATTATTTATGTTTACTCCTAATAGTTTTTTAGAGGCTTACTTGTCTAGGTGGGTTAGGACAAGTGCCAGCACTATTAGATTTTGGGTCATGACACATACTTGAAAAAATTTAAGCTATTCTGGTTCATGTGCCTCCAAACCTAAATATCCTATAAAATAAACAAAAGCACATCATAACCACATAAATATACTTAAGAATAGATTATAAAAAGTCCTTAATTTTGAGTGTCATAAAGTCTATAAACCCATGGCATAATAACACTCTCAACTTAGAATATATCCTTGTGTTCAAGAAATAAAAACAAAATTAAGAAAAACTAATGCTTAAGTAAGAAGAACTCTAGGAGTTCTACAACATTCACAAACAAACAAACACACATATCAAAATTTACCTTTCTATTTTTTATCAAAACAAGATATGTATCACACAAACATATCAATATGGCTTAAGAGGATCAATGAATGGTATTTTTCTATCCAGACACCAATGCATACACAAGTGACAGTCTTTCGACAAATTAGCACTCAAACAATGCAATCCTAGTACACTTACAAAACGGAAGTCCCCTACACCATAAATTAATGAATTTTGTAATTGTAAGGAATGCACTTACTCTCATAAAGAGGTTCAAACAATGGATATACACAGACCATAGGCTTTTCCATATTTTCTACGCTTGCACTTTCAAACAGTTGGGTTAGGATGATTATAGGACTTTATTCGGCTTGTAATGTAGGCTCGATTTAGGGTACAGTAGATTTAGGAATTTGTTGACCAAAAACCTCCTTAGCACTAGACTATCCTTTTAATTCCAATTTCCACCTACTTTAATATTCCTTTTTCCTTTATGTTTTTCACTCTTGAGTGTCGTTTTGATTATACAGACTCAACTTTTTTCCTTTTGTTTTTTTACATTTTTTATTTTTTCTAACTCATACAACACAAGCATATTTTTATCATAGTTTGCTCTTTTATTTTTATACACACTTCTTCTTTTTGTACCCTTTCTAATAATCCTTAGCTTAGGATTTTAGCTTGACATGAGGTCAGGACCAAAAACCATGTCGTGATGGCACTCACCTAAACTCACTTAGACAAGTAAGCATGTACAATTCTATAAAGGTTAATTCAAAAAGTAATAAGATAATGAGAAATAAAGAAGATACAGGGTCAAAATACGACTATAAAAACCACCCAAAAACATGTGTCACAATGTACAAGCCTCTAAATACAGAGGTACATAGACGAATAAAATACCTAGTCTCATTGTACCGGATCCTAAAATGGATCAATTATATGAAATAAAATGAGTGGGTGTGTTTGTCAGATGAGGATCAGCTACCATGACTCTCGTATCTCAAGGCCTCAGACCTGATTGAAAAGAAAATGATCACACTGCTCTGGAGTCTGAACCTACATAAGTGTAGAAATAAAAGCAGTTAGTAACAAATAAACAATGGGTAATTAGCAAGTATACCTGGCTTGTCACAAAGAACAAAACAATGAAGAGCACCTAACTACTTTGACCATCCAAACCACAATCCTCCATACTACTAGCTACAAATCAAATCGTAGCCAGAAGATCATAATGGAAAGTTACACAGCATAAAGACAAACACAGTAAAGTACCAAGTCTGAACTCATACTGACAAAGTAAGGTTTCACCTCAATCAAATATCAAGTCCATATGAAACAATATAACGTAATAATTATTGAGCAACTCAATAATATATCAATTTACAAGTGAAATTACTCATCTCATAGCAAAAGTGTAAACCGGTACTTAGACCATTCAGAGAGCACCTCCCTCTCTATTCCATTTCACAATTCATGGGAATAACCCCACTTAATGTGCCAAGGACTTATAGGTGGAGACCATAGAGCCTCGATTAGTCTTCATTCCACAAGCTTGATCATGGTAGAAGGGGTACATCCAACACAACCGATGAAAAACTTATCGAATGGACTATAATAAGAATATGACAAGATAATATAAAACAAAAGCATATCAAGTATCTCATAACATCAATCTCATCTATATTTATCCAGTACCTTCAATTCCCAACTTTTGAGTCTTTTCTTATTAATTCTCAACACTTTCAATAGACATTTTCATTTCAACTTCAAGAGAACATGACTAACCTTACCATACTTGGTCCACAATATCATCTCAACAATAGGGTTAATAGAACACATCACTTAGCATATAGATAAGTGAGAGATATATTCCATGACAGACAAGCCCACAAAATATGGCCTACTACAAGACATGACGTTTCAGAGTGGTTTGAGTCCAGTACGAATGACCTTTGAGGGGGTCAGGGGATGAATAACAGCCCTAGGCCTTATAATAAATAAAAGAAAAAAAATAAGGAGGAGTCAATAAACCAATCAAATCACCATTCATGTAAGTGCAATACCATCAATGCAATGCAATAAAATGGAATGCAAGTCTGCACATACTTTAGCAATACCTGTAATCACACTTAGACTACATTACCTTTGTTCCAAGTATCAATCATTGTAATACTGGGAATAACAAATTCGCCAGTTACCTTTTACATTATATCATCATTATGGTAATACTGGGAATAACTAATCAGTCATTTAACTTTTATATCATAGAATCATAATGGTAATACCAGGAATAACACATCGGCCAATTAACTTTTTTATATCACATTCCTCTTTTTCTTTATTTTCCTTTATATTCCAAGACCAACTATATATCTCACCTTATCGACAAAAACTTAATTCTAGTAATACATCATCAGATATTGATCAAAGTCCAACATTGGTCTCAAATCTCAATGTTATCTTGTCAAATGCGATATAGTCAACATAAAAAGTCTAGGATTGATAACGATGGTCTTCCCAGACCTATATCCATATTATGGAGCTAATACAACTAATGGAATTTAATTCCAAGGTTAAAAACTCAAAATAAGGATAAAAAACTCACTAATCACAACATTAAAGCCCCTAATCACAAAGGCGTTTCCAAATTTCACAACTTTTAGCTCCAATTCCCAACCCAATCCTACAAAGTTGGCAAATAAGAATTGGGGAAAATTTAAAGGGTAAAATTGTTATTTTTCTTAAAGTTACCAAAATTACCTTTGGGACATTATATCATCCACCACTAAAAACAATGTTCGTCCTCGAACATGAAGAGATAGAAAATAATAGAAGTCTCAAAGATCTGTGGATATTGAGCACGTATATACGACTCAATCTCTCATGTGGCCTTCGAAACTGGGCAATTCTTCTATTGAACTTTACATTGAATCAATTTACATAGTCCTCAATTTCCTCACCTACCTGTCTAATATAGCTACAAGCTCCACTTTGTAGGTCAAATCTAGATGCAACATCACAGACTCATAATGAGTAACATGGGAGCCATCCAAAAAATACTTTTGAAGCATAGACATATAGAAGGTAGAGTATATCACCGATAATATAGGTGGAAAATCCAACTTATAAGACACATGTACAACCCTCTCTAGATCTAAAAATGGCAAATGAATCAAGCGCTAAGCTTGACCTTCTTATCAAATCTCATCACACCTTTCGTGGGTAAAACTTTTAATATAACACAATCACCCTCCATAAACTCTAAGGGTCGAACTCGTCTTTCTGCATAACTCTTTATCCCTCTCTAGGTTGTCAAAAAATCAGCTCTGAATAACTCAAAACTTCTCTATATCATCGTGAAAAATATTTATATAGAGGGATCTCACCTCAAATGCATCAGACTAAGAAATCGAAGACCTACATCTCCTACCATAATAATTCCTCAAAAGGTGTCATCTAACACTAGAGTGATATCAATTGTTATAACAAAACTCTATAATGGTAAATGCTTATCTTAACTATCCCCAAAATCGATAACACAAGTACCAAGCATATCCTCCAGAACCTGAATATTCCGCTCTGATTGGACATCGGTATTAGGGAGAAAAGATATACTCATATCAAGATGCATGCCAAATCCATGTTGTGAATCTCTCCAAAAATTCAAAGTTAATATGGACCCTAGGTCCAAAATTATAGAAATAGGAATACTATGCAACCACACAGTCTTAATAAGGTAAATCTCTACTAGCTTTAGTAGTATAATCAATCTTGACCAAAATTAAATGGGAAGATTTAGTCAATCGAACCACAACAACCCAAATAGATTCTTATCCACCCACTATCTTATGCATCTTAACAAAATCCATGGTAATCAGCTCCCACTTTAATAAAGGAATGGGAATCCTCTATGACACTCCGCCTGGCCTCTGATGAAAAAATTTAACTTGGTGACAGTTTAATAATCTAGATACAAACTGATCTATGTCCTTCTTTATGCCACACTACCAGTAGTGTTGGCTCATATCATGATACATCATTGTTATTTTCATATGGAGTACCTCCAATTATATACCTGGTGCATAATCAAACTAGCTGAACAACCAACTTTATGCACACATATCCGGCTACTATTCCTCAACACACCCTCTGGGTTAAGAAAGTCCTCCTTTATCTCTCCCTTAATACTTTATCCCTGATGATACGTAACTTTTCATTATCTAACTACATTTCCCTAATCTTCCCCTAAAGGGAAGAATGAGACTCAACAAAAGCAAGGATACTACCATTGTCTAAAATCTGTTAGCGAATCAAACTATTTGCTAAAATCTAAACCTCTTGGTATAAATGAAGCATCTCCATATGAATCAAAGAAAGATTACCATACTAGATGATTTCCTACTCAAAGCATCAGGTACAACATTTGCCTCCTAGGTGGTAAAGAATAGTCATGTTATAATCCTTTAGAACCTCAATTCACCGTCAATGCCTCAAATTCATATCCCTCTATTTAAAGATATACTGAAGACTCCAGTGATAAGTGAACACCTCATAATAAACCTCATATGAATAATGACACCATAACTTTAACAACTATACCACTACTTCTAACTTAAGATCATGTGTAGGGTATTTCTTCTCATAAGTCTTCAACTATCTAGAAGCCTAAGAGATAACTTTTCCCTTTTGTATCAACACTACCCAAAAAAACTCCATAAAATAAAAATAAATTGGGAAAACATCACACTAAACAAAAAAGGTTAATACTGGGGTTGAAGTCAATAACGCCTTAAGCCTTTGAAAACTCTTCTCGCACTCATCCAATCACTGATAAGCAACACACTTTTAGGTCAACCGAGCCAATGAAGCCACTATTGGAGAAAACCTTGAACAAATCTATGAAAGTACCCTACTAATCTAACAAAACTACAAATCTCTTTAGGAGAAGTAGGCCTAGTCTAACCACAGACCACATCAATCTTGGACAGATCGACCACAATACGCTCATTCGACACTACGTTCCCCAAGAATGATATTGATCTTAACTAAAATGCACACTTAGTGAACTTGGCATACAACCTTTCCTCTCTCAAATATTATACCACTGATCTTAAATGTTGAACGTGGTCTTCCTTACTCAGCAAATAGGACAAAATATCATCAATGAAGACAATCATGAATGATAAAAATAAGGCCTATACTCTCCATTCATCAGTTTCATAAATGTTGTGGGAGCATTAGTCAGAATGAATGACATAACAAGAAACATATAATGCCCATAGCGGGTGCAGAAAGTTTTCTAAGGGACATCTAATGCCCTAGTCCTCAATCAATGATAAGCACAACTCAAGTCAATCTTCTAAAAAATAGAAGCACCCTGCAGCTAATCAAAAGTGATCAATCTAAAAACTAGGTACTTATTCTTAGTAGTAACACAGTTAAGCTATTTGTAATTGATGTAAATCCTTTTTCTTTACTAACAACACAGGAGAAAAATGGAGACAAAGTCGGTCTAATAAACCCCTTATTAAGAAAATCCTGAAGTTTCTCCTTCAATTCCTTTAACTCAGTCAGATCCATGTGGTATGAAGGAATAGAAATAGGCTTAGTTCTACACTTTCAATATATAGAAAAATTAATGCCCCTATCAGGGGGGCACCTAGAAGAATGGAAGGAAGGACATCTGGGAACTCACAAATCACTGGTACAGAATCAAATAAAGGAGTATCAGCATTGGTGTTTCAAATGAAGGAAAAATAGGAGAGACAACCTTTATAGATCATTCTCTAGGAACAGAGAAGATAAATCACCATACTAGGATAAGAATATGTAGAACTTTTCCACTCAATCTTTGTAATATCGGGAATATCTAAAGTAAATGTCTTGTAATAAGAATCAAAGAATTCATGGTGAGGATAATCCAATCGATACAAAAAATAACATCAAAGTCTAACATTAAATAAGGATCAAGTCTACCCTAGTGTCATACCCACCATAGAAATAACATAAGATCGGGACTCTTGATCCTTCACAAAATAATCTCTTATGGATGCAGGCCTACGGAGATGAGAAGGTAGAGAATCAATCATAATATATAGTCCAACATAAAAAGAGGTAGCCATATATGAATAAATAGAAATAGGATTAAATAAAACTGAAGAAGTTCGATTTCATACTGGTACAATACCTATAATCACTGCATCTAAGGCCTCAACCAGCGATATATCAAGGAATGCATAAAAATGGCCTCTGCCACTACCTAAAGGAACATATCCTCTATAGTACCCATTGGACACATATCCTTATTATCATCTCTACCAAGAGTCCGACCACCTCTACCACATTGTCCTCTACCTCAACCTATTACCGGAGGCCTACGTTCTCTAGCTGGGAACTGGGAAACATATTGGTCTCTATATGTACTCTATATGGATATGATCTCTGGAGATGACTGGCATTCCTACAAGTAAATCAATCCCTCAATGCCATAGGCTGCTTGTTTGTCTAGATAAACTTGAATAACCACCATGTCTAGCCTACCCCAGCTAGTGACCCTGAGAAGCCTGGCCCTAACTATATGACCCATAACCAGTATACTCACTCTTATAAGTCTATGTTGCAGCCTGAACTATTCTTTGACAATGAGAGGATCCACCCTCCTGCAATAGCCCCTACCATGAGGTGCAGAACCTAAAGACCAACCAGACGGACGGGACCTTTTTCCCTTAGTGTACCTAAAATTCTCATGATCAATCAACTCCACTGATTGGCCCACGACCTATCTCAACACAAGATACCCCTCAACAGGACAACCTGAACATTACCATATGGATAGTCTAGGCCAATCCTTGAATAAAATGGTGAATTCTCTCAGCGGGATCCCTAAGTGGTGAATCAGCAAATCTAGTTAATGCACAAAACTGGGCATCCTACTCTGATCCTTAAATCTATACTTATTCTCCTCTCTCATACTCCAAGGAATGTATCCATCATAGAACTCTTGATAACACTCATCCCAAGCAATAGGAGGTGATCCAACTGGCCAATTCAATATATATGAGCGCTACTATTATCAAGATAGACTGCACAACTGAAGACATGTATATATCACGTCGTCTGAGTCCACTAGTCTCACACTCACAAATAACTCCCGATAGGTGGAGGAGAACTCCACTACCTTATTTTCCCTGCCGCCTTGGAAAGTAGGAGGGCCCATCTTCCTAAACTTATTATAACAGTACTACTCATCGTCAGACATGGCCTCTCATAGAAAAAATGGGGCTCCAATTCCCAGTATCTATAAACCTTCGTCTTCATGAACTATGTGTGGATGTTCCACCTGTACATGAACTATAGGGACCTGTTGTTTCTTTTTCTTTAGGGTATGTGCCTATATACCATCATGAAACCCCCGGGATGTAACATGAGCCATAGTCTCCAATATTCATAATACCCTAAGCAAAGTCTTTTGAATCAATGGAGTAGAAATAGTGTATAGGTGTGACTATCCCCCAATCCCACTAATCACCAAATCCTGGGTGGCTACACTATCCTGAACTTGTACCGATAAAGCTTCGCGACCTCTAGATCGGGTCCGTTTCTGACCTTACCCATTACTGGTGCATCCTTAATGGAAGAAGGTACAATCCCTCCTCTAGTATCTAACCTAGCCCTAGCCATCTTTCATAAAACAACCTTAACTCAAAACACGAATGGACTTATAAAAGAAAATAATAAAAGAATGATGGTAATAATTTCCTAAAGATTCTATATCCTCTTAATGAGTAGTGCAAATGTCATTGCATAAATCCACAAGACTTTACTAAACCCTTGGCTTGTACACATGTGAGACCTATTAAACCTATGTTCAGTTACCACCATGTAGCGACCCAGATTCTCAAGTCATGATGGCTCTCACCTAAAAACCCCTATATAAGTAAGCATATGCAATTCCATAAGGATAAATGTAGAAAATAATAAGAAAATAAGAAATAAAGAAAATACATGGTCAAAATCTAACTATTAAAACCACCCGAAAACTAGTTTCATAATGTTCAAGACTCTAAATTTTGAAGTACATAGCTGAAGGAATTACATTGTCCTAATGTGCCGTATCCTCAAATATCTAATAAATGAAATAAAAAGCGTACGGGTATCTTCCGGATGAGGTGAAGCTACCTTGACTCGGATATTAAAGCCTCAAACTTGATCAAAATGAAAATGATCACACCACTCTATACTCTGATCCTACACAAGTTTGAAAAGCAAGAGAGTGAGTACCAAATGAACAATGGTTACTCAGAAAGTATTTGTGTCTCGGTACTAATACAAAACAATAAAGCATACATAGCTACTCTGACTATCCCAACCACAATCCTCCAAACTACTAGTTGTTAATCGTATCATAGCCAACAGTTCATAATGGAAATTTAATGATATGTTACACAGCATAAAGCTAAACACGTAGTAAAATACCAAGTCTAAACATATAATAAATCAACAAATTAAGTTTCTACCTCAATGGAATATCAAGTCTATATCAAAATAATACCAAATAATCATTACCAATCAACTCAATAATGTATCAAAATTTAAGTAAAATTAATCATCTCATATCATAAGTATGAACCAGTACTTATCCAATTCGGATGAAGCCTCACTCTTGATTTCATTTCAAAAGTTCATAGAAATATCCCCACTTACTGGGCTAAGGCCTTATTGGTAGAGTCCATAGAACCTAGATTAGTGTTTATTCCACATGTTTGGTCATGGTAGGAAAAGTACATCTGATGCAACTAAGAGATAAACTGGTGGAATGGACACTAAAAAGAATTTTCCATGATAATATGCACCAAAAGCATCTTAAGTATCTCATAACATTAATCTCATCTACATCCATCTATTACCTTCAATTAATAACATTCGGGTCTTATTAATTCTCAAAACTTCAAATAGACATTTTCATTTCAGCATCAAGAGCACATAACTAACCTTGTCATCCCAGGATCACAATATTATCTGAAAAACATAGTTATAGATCCATAATAGCATATAAATAAGTAATAGATATCACTGTCAGACAAGCCCGTAAAATATGGAAATCAATCAAGGCACCATTCATGTAAGTGCAATGCAATGTAATGCGATATAATGAAGTGAATGCAAGTCTATGTCACGTATCTTGGTAATACTGGGAATCACACATCGGCCATATTTTTTTATTTCCAAATATCAATCATGGTAATACCGTGAATAACACCTCAGCCAATTACCTTTGGTATCGTAGCATCATCATGGTAATTTAAGTAATAACACATCATCAAATTACCTTTTTCTGTATCATATTCCTATTTTTCTTGTTTTTGCTTTATTTTCAAAGACCATGCCGGAAATCGCAACTTGACCACAAGGTCTTCTCAATAAATATGCAAGTGCATGCAAATGATAAAAATCCAAATGCATGTCAATGTGAGATGATGGAAAAACCAATGCATAATCAAGGACACTCAAGGGCTTCATGACAAAGAGAATGAAGAATGGCTCAACTAAGTCATCTAATGCATACAGTGCATCATGGGACAACCCAAAGCAACTAATTCAACAAGGTTCCTATATGGGCATATAAATCAAATGATATCACAACAACACATCTAAGCCTTTCATGTGCATTCATTATCAATATTCATTAAGTTCAATTAGCAATAAATTAGACACTTTATTTGTTCTACAAATATTTAAAAAGTGGTCAAGCCTCCTTCTTAAGAAACTGAATAAGAAATCAAATGGGTGCCTTGCCTTCGCGTCCCATCTCCAACTCAAAAAAAATTTAGACAAATAATAATTTACACATGAGTAATTATTACACTTAATATACATAATGCATTCATTAACTTGGAACCCAAGGACCAACACCAAAATCCTTTCAAAATTTTTGGAAGTCTTTATGGAAATTGAAGTTACCCATGTACTAGGGATTCTAATGATCATGTAAAATCACAACCCATTTTCATGAAGATCAATTAATAACCAATTTCTTCCATAAAAATTGTGTTTTAGAACCCCTATAAGCTTCATGCACAATATATGAAACAAGTATGAACCCATATGAACAATCCGATTAAAAATATGTATTTTTAGAAAATTTTACCAAGAGCCTTGAATTCCTTGAAACTTTGATGATTTAATTTTCCCCAACTGACAAAATATTTCTAATGATGTTTAACAAGGGCTTTGGAAGGTATAAATTGAGAAAAATATCATGGAAAACCCATACATAAACAAGGTTGAACGTGAAACTCTAAATTACCCTTAAAATGTATCGAAACATCAAAATTTTACTAGGTATCGAGGGACGACCACTTGTATGGATAGTACCAGCCCATCACGGACCATACAAACCCGCTAAGGTCAAATTGTTGATTGATCGACTCCTAAGACTGGCCGTCCTTTCCCTTTTTTCCCTAGTTTTTACTTTATCATGCGTTAAGCTTCCTAACAAACCTGGGACCTTATGAACACAATAAATATATAAATCTTATATGTAAACAATATTCTTGACACATTTTAATCATAAAATGGAAATCCTAAGACTCCGTGACTCGATATACCCCATTGTCGATAAAACACAAATTTTTCTCTACAGTATCAAAACTTACTAGAAATCATGGAACACTATCCATGACTTCTCCTAGACCAAATCTGACCTTACGGATTCAACAGAATATAAGAAGATAGAATTAGAGCTTTACATTATTAAATATCAACTAAAGTCCATCTTTAGCCTCAAATCTCAATGTTATCCCATCAAATGAGATATAATCAACATGAATAGTCTAGGATATATAATATTTGTCTTTCTAGACCTATTTTCATATTACAGAGATAATGTAACTGACAGAATTACATTATGAGGCATGACACTCAAGATAAAGCCCAAAAACTCACTAATATCTAAATAAAAGCCTCCAATCACTAAGGAATTTCCAAATTTAAAAAACAATGATCTAATTCCCAACCCAACACCCGAAAACTAAGAAAATAAGTCTCGAGCAAAGTTTTGGGAAAGGTTAAAATGGTTAGTTTGCTAAAAGTTCCCAAAAGGAACTTCGGGTCATTACAGTTGAGGCTTAGTGTTCAAGGAGGTGTTAGGGCCAAAAAGGAAGGTCTAAGAGCAAAACGATAAGGTGAATGGGTAATCAATAAAAAAGTCTATTAAAACCCAAACAACGATAAAGGGATAAATACATCATTCTATGGTTAATGTAGGATAAAAGTGTACTAAGTCAAAAATAGCCTATGAGCCTTTGGATGTTTCCTAAAACTATACCTCAATTAGAAGCATAAGAAGGTTGTTATCAAATATAAAACCCAACTGTTATGGGGTCGATCCCATAGGGAATATGGTGAAATAACGTCTACTACCACATTGTCTTGTTGTAGTGAGTATTTCATAAGTAAATAATTATAAAAAGTAAATTTAGTATTTTTAGTTTCAAATTATTATTTAATAATAACAAGTGACTGAATTCTTTACATTCTGAATCAAGGTAATGAAGAAACTACAATCATGTTCCCCATAGCTTCATAACTCAATAGGTGTTCGATACTAGTGTTCTATCCTAGTGTTATGCATACAAAATCTACAAGTTAACTTCACCCAAACGTCATCAGTCCCTAATCATGTGAATTTTTACTAATCTGCGCCAGGTCTCATAGTGTGTTCCGTACCAATCTTTAATTAGTTATCTCAAATTTAACCATATCCACCAGTCTCAGGTTAATTAGATGGAATCTCTAAATCTGTATTGTAGTGTTCTTTTCCTAATCTCCACACAAAAAAACACAAACAAACCCAACCAATAAAAGTAAATAATATGGGAAATTTCATAATATTGGCCACTGCAAGAAAGAAATCAAAATAAATAATCTTACAATACATGTACCACACCGTTCAAGAAATGCTAATTGTACCTAAACCTACTTTGTAAATATTTCATGGTTTCACATCCTTAGTTATGGAGTTTAGCTATTCATATTTATGTTATTATTGTAATAACCTGTGAAGAAATCATCATTACAACACATACAATTGATGAAATGATAAAGATGGAAAAGTAGTCTTTGATTTGAAAAATAGAGATGTCAACTCACAAAATACATTTCAAGTCACAAAGAAAACTCAAACGTACAAAAGAAGGGAATATAAGTGTCTATCCTCATAAAAAACCCTAAAATATATATATATTGACAAGGTGATTCAGTCCTGGATCAAATAGGTGACTAATAGGCTAGTTCAGTTGGGACGGGTCATGTTATGGATTGTCTTGGCTTGCTACGGTCTGTCCCATGGTGTCCCTCAACACTTTGTATTTTCTCTTCATTTTACCTCAAGTTTTCAGCAGCAAAACTTGACATGGAGCGTACTGGACTAGAACAATATGTTCCTCCCTTCGTGCTTTATCACTTGGCCTCTAAAATCATTAGAACATGATGCATCTTTAAAACCCACACCAGCATGGATCATCCTGTCTTGGTACGTTATGTGGTGCTCTCCATTTTAATAGATTTAAGAAAATTTTCCTCAAATACTAAAACTTTCCTCAGATAAATCGATACGCATATCAGTATAGTCTGT
Source organism: Withania somnifera (assembly GCA_039654485.1). Lineage (NCBI taxonomy): Eukaryota > Viridiplantae > Streptophyta > Magnoliopsida > Solanales > Solanaceae > Withania > Withania somnifera. Next base: position 4,787 of record JBDJHY010607048.1, on the reverse strand, counting down.
TCCGGCATAGTATGGACCATCCTACCCTCCATTTCTATTCTTGGCTCAAATCTCGGTCATTTTTCTCCTATTCTTCTTCGGTATTGAAATCCCTACAAATAGGCAACAAAAACATAAAATTCTAAAAATATTGCTTAAGAACAACCTCAAATCATTTTTCTAGGCGGAGTTAGTGTCATATTCTACCACCACATGAATACCCTCAACATAGAACCATTTCTTATCGTCAAGCGACAAAAATAACAACAAGACACATAAACAAGGACAGTAGTTCAAGTACAACAGCCAAAATCAAGTTCAGTGCACATCCTTTATAACACCCTTCAATTACAATATCAAAACCAGTTATATATTATCAAATAAACTCACACTAACTTCCTAGGATCTAAGAATTACATTACACTATTAACAGATGACTATACATTGAATCGGCCAAATAACAAGCAAATAATGCAATTAATATTCCCTCACATAAAGAAGTCCCTCTCACATTAAATTGAATGCTGATAGGGATTAACTAGAGCACTTACTCTCAAGATGTAGTCAACCCAATGCATGTACAAAATTCATAGGCTTTTCCTTATTTTAACCACCTAGGTTTTCAAACAGTTGGTTTCAAATCAAGTTGGTTTCGAATAACTATAATACTTTTCATCTCATAACGTAAGATTAGGCTTGGGTGTGGTATATTTGGAAAATAGTGACTAACCCACCTTTGGAACTACTCTATCTAATCCACCTTTTTTCTTGTATTTCTCTTTCCCCCATATTTCTCCTTATTTTATATCTACGTGTGGTGTTTTTCCTATTTTTTCACTTATTTTTTATTCTTTATTTTTCAATTATTTCTTATTTACGTACTTTTTATTTTCTTTTCAACTTTTCTCCACACCTATCCTTCTTTTTTACTTTATCTAACCTCCTAATTTTTCTTTCTGGCTATGCTTTTTTCCACCTTTATTCTACCCACCCTCAACTTAGGTTGTCTGCCTATGTTGAGGTGTAGTACTCTTGGAGGAACTAGGGATGAAATCTAGAAGTCTAAACATAGAACGATAAGGTAATAGGCTTAAAAAATGAAAAGGCTTAATAGGCTCAAAATAGGGACCGAGGGCTACAATTTCATTTGGTTTTGTCTTCTTAGACTTAAAGTGGAATAAATAAAAAAAATGGCCTATGATCACTTCGTAACAGACTCTTTGACGACCTTAGTGATACTAATGGAGCAAGTTTAGACTTTTACACACAGGGGACAGCGAATAAAAAAACCACGCACACTCAATGAAATCTAATAACATTATCCATTGTCAGTGATGTCCACAACTTCTAACATAAGTGCTAATCGACAAGCCAATAAATACAATGTCAAAACCATATCCAAAGAGTCAATTACAAGTCAATGATATCCAACAATGAAAAAAATATCGAGGGGTCCAACTTTTATACACATATCAAGACAAGTGCATTTTCTCAATATTTTTAACAAAATAGGCTCCAAATATAAAGCTAGATACTATATTTATACTTCAAATAAAACATAAAAAATAAAAATAATTGTCCATCATAAATATGTCAGAGTTCAACTAATGATAAATAATACTTCCAGGAAAAGAAACACGGCAAGAAAAACCCGCAAGTTGGCAGAATTCCCCACCCAAAAAATAAATCTGGTACAATCTCTAATGCACTGATATACAAAACAAATCAAGCACAAGGCGTTGAGACTCGAGTCCGATAATGTGGGTTCCCCTAAATTCTTCTCCAGTATTGGAATCCCTACAAAGACACAACAAACACAAAAAAAGTTCATTTAAAAACAACCTCAAATCCTTTGTTTTACGTATCACTAGCGTCATATTATCACTGTACACAAACACCCTCAAGTTAGAACTATTTCTTATCCTCAATAGACAAAACAAAACTAACACAATGCATAAGTACAAGGAATCTAGTTCAGGTACAATACCCAAAGTTAAGTTCATCGCACATCCTTTATGACACCCATCAATTACAATATCAAAACCAGTTGTATATTTTCAAATTGACTAAAACTAACATCCTAGTATCTAAGAATGACATTACCCTATTAACAGATGACTATATATACATGAAAGACATTGAATCTACCAACTAACTAAAAATAATTCAACTAAGATGACTCACATAAAGAAGTCCTTCACACATCAAATTGAATGTCAATGTGGGACTAACTAGAATGGTCGGTCTCACAACAAAGTCAACCCAGTATCTGTACACAATCCATAGTATTTCCGTTATTTTCAATACCTTTAAAACAGTCGGTTTTATATCACTATAGCACTTTTTTTCTTGCAACATAGACTCATTCTTGGGTGTGGTATATTTGGAAAATATTGACTAACCCTCCTTTGGTACTATGATACTTAATCCACCTCTTTTTTCTTATATTATTCTTTCCCCCATATTTCTTCTTCTTTTTATATCATAAGTGTAGTGGTTTTCCTCTTTTTAACTTATTTTTTCTTCTGTCTTTATCAATTTTTTCTTATTTCAAAAAAAAATTCTTCTTTTTCAGCGTTTCACCAAAGCTATCCTTCTTTTTTACTTTATCTAACCTCCTAATTTTTATTTCCAACTATGATTTTTACCACCTTGGTCTACCGACTCTCAACCTAGGCTATATGCCTAAGTAGAGGGGTAATGCCCTCAGAGGAACTAGGGATCAAACCGTGAAGTCTAAACTTAGAATGGTAAGTATATTAGGGTTAAACAAAGAAACGGCTTAGTAGACTCAAAATAGGGATCGAAGGCGACAATTTTCATTTGTTTTGGCCTTTTCAAGATTATTGTGGACTAACTAAAAAAAGTGGCCTATGATCAATTCCTAACCTACTATTCTACGACCTTAGTAGGACTAGAAGGGAAAGTTCTGGTTTGTACATACACAGGAAAACAAGAATCAAAAGCCTCGAACTCTCAATGGGATCTAATCACATTATCTACTGTCATTGGTGAGCACTGTCCTACTATAAGTTCTAGTCAACAAGTCAATTTATACAATGTAAAAAAATAGATTCTATGAGTCAATTAACATTTAAAAGATATCCAACAAGAACAAAAAATTTGAAGGGGTCCAACTTTTATAACATATAAAACAAGTGCATTTTTTCAACATTTGAAACAAAACAGGTTGCAACTACAAAACTAGAACCTATATTTTTACATAAATTCAAAACCTAAACAAAACAAAAATGTAAAACCTAAACATACTGGTTCAACTAAATATAGATAACATTTGTGGTAAATGAAACACGTCAAGAAAAATCCTCAAGTGATTAGAATGCCCCATCCCCTATAGATATCTGGTGCATAGTCTTTAATACACTATCATACAAAAAAACCAAAATCAAGCACAAGGGATGTAGACATAACTCTAATGTTCTAGCTAAAGTATGGGCCTCAATGATGTCAATCCCTTTTTTAATCAACTCCATCTTATCATTATATCTCACCAGTAGTTTTGTCAAAATATTTTTGGCCCTCCTTCTCATTAATTAGAGTCATACTCATCACAATCTGCTCAATGTGGTCCTTAGCATCCAGTAACCTCATCACCAACTAAATAAGAAATGAATAAGGCACCGTAACATCTCCATAATCCTCTACATCACACCCATGCACTACTTTATCAGGTTCCACATACTCAGATGTTACAACATACTCTATCATGGTAGAGGACTCAAGACTATCAGAACTACGCAGTGCATACTAAAAACTCTCAGACTCAAAGACCGTAGTGGTGACAGGGTCTATGGCAGTAGTCTACTATGTGGTAGTAGAGGGAGTGACCTCAGCCACTTATGGCATTTATATTTTGGGGGCATGCTCTGATATACAAACTTCAATGCATTGGGGCATCCTAAGAATCATAAGTGTATCTTGGGGTTGAATGATCTGACCTACTATTGTTGGTGGAAGGCCATGAAATGTTCTTTTGCATTGCGTAGGATTTTTTTATCCTGAATCAACTGCATTTTTTACATAATATTTTTGCCCTCCTTCTTGATAACATAGAGTCGTACTCATCGCCATCTATGAAATGTGAGCCTCAGAATCATGTAACCTCATCAATAACTCAATCAGGTAAGAATAAAGAATTGTAACATCTCCATAATACTATGTATCACACCTAGGAACTTCTATCTCTGGTGCCATATACTCAGGTGTTACAGTAGCCTCTAGAATGCTAGAGGACTCAGGCCTATCAGAACTCGACATATCATACTTAGAACTCTCAATCTCAAGTACGTAGTGATGACAGGCTCTGTGATAGAAGTTTTATTTATGGAAGTAGAGGGCGGGATCTCATCATTGGTGGCACTGGTTCTAATGTTGCAGGCTCAGATATATGAATTTTGATGCACTTGGGAACCCTAGAAATCACAAATAGAGCATGGTGCCGAACAATTTGGCTTATTAATTCTACTATTGGTTAGCTATGAAATGTTCTTTTATGTTGAGTAAGATTTCTTGAATCATGAGTTAATGTAATATCTTATTTAGTCTATAGTACCTTTTCGGATCCAACTCTTTACCCATCAGTAGGTCAACGTGTACCATAATATTCTTAATCAGTCCCGGCTAAGAGATGGCCTTCACATCTTCCATAGCTCGGTCCACGATTTTGTCACGACCCGATTTCTCGGAGTCATGATGGCACCTACTATCCGCCCAGTAGGAGAACCAAACCCTGTAGTCCGTAGCCCAAGCGGAGGACTACAACAGTATATGCGGAAAATAATAATATG
>JBDJHY010606938.1:4170-15541 GCA_039654485.1 Withania somnifera | reverse complement strand
GTTCACTATATCAACCTAGCTACCCAATAGAGGGATGTTATTTAGTACAATTATTTAATCCATAAGCCAAGAGATTGCCCTACGGAGCATACCTGTCGTCCGACGACAAAGCGCTGCAAATTCACGAATCTTACTCCGACAGACGTCAAATGTTCTCCGACTAATCTAAAACTTGCACCAAAGTATTCTATATGTTAATACAATTCTAACGGTAAATTTTATACTAAGTTCCAGCCTAGGACTATAATCGGGTTTGCGGGGTCCCGCTCGCCTGAATGGAAAATAAATTCCACTAAGGGTTTCCAACGTATCAGGAACCCATGCTCCAAAATTAAGCACAATTTGAGTGACGAAAGGCCTTCAAAACTCAGACATATTTGACATACACAGGATCAAAGATGAGATTTTCATGGAATAAACATCGAAATTTCGATAAATTAATTATACTAGACGTCAAATATACTCAGGAAATAAAAAATTACAAAATAATAGATTGAGTATGGTATGATTCAATCAATTTCATCAATTGGGGTCATCAATGGAGGAAATCAAGAAATTTAAGGAATTAAATGAAGAACTTACCCAAAACCTATAGAAATCGAAGAACAATAATGAGAGGATTTTTCTTAGACTTATAATGAAGTTTATGAGAGTTTTTTCGCTCTAAAAATGAAGAAATTGCAAGGTTTTTGTGATTAAAACTTAAGGGTCATGCAGGGGTTCTTATAAACTACCAATGAATTTGCTCATCACGATCACGTGGACTTACTACGCAATAGCGTAGAGTACTGGAGACAGTCATCGAGATCGCGTGGGACCTTCTCATGATCGCATGGAGGATTGAACATTGAATCACAATCTCCTAGGTTTTTTCTACAATCTCAAAGAACAAATGATGCGTACACTAGTTGCAGGTTTGACAGCAAAATCAAGAGAAGAAACATGCTCTGAATCACCATTTGAAATGCATTCGGTGTCCAATTTTAACAAACTAAATATGTATTTTATGTGAAAAATATATTTTGGAGTCAACAGAATTGATGAAATTGACATCGGAGGTCGTTTGAGTGAGAATGACCCCCAATCAACACTTAGCCAAAACTAAAAAAATTCTAACTTTTCACATAACGACTCAAATCGAGCATGAACACCTTGGGAAGCATACGAAGGGTCAATCTAGCTTAAATTCACCATTCCAGAGCTGATAGAAATGTTAGAATTCCAATATGAAACTCCAAACACCAAATTACCGCCCAAGATCCACATTAGGCCATGAACTTAACTAATATCCATAAATCATCATAAATGGCAAACGAAAACTCTGAAACACAAACTTAAGGTCAATCTTGACTTTGTTTGGCATCCCAGAGCTAACGAAACTATTAAAATTTAATTCCAAGCTCGTCTTGAAGGAGAGTTGACTTTGGTTAATGAGTACTTAGTTTTAGGCTTTAAAATAAGCAATTTGAGATATTTCTCAATCAAGTCTCCAGGGATCCAAATTACCAGTCCCAATAAGTCATAAATGACCTGGGGCAACTACTGAGATGATCTAGAATGAAAAATTTTATGTATTTATCATAAATGACCATGAGGGTCATCACCATATATAACATCTAAAGTAATCCAACTTCCAGATTCTCACAAGTCACAGTACTCGTGTAATGTGATCAAGGACTATAGAGTGACACGAGGAACCTGAATAGAGTTGAAAATTCTTATTTAATTCTATGTATCTTAGTACGAGTCGTAAAATAGAGTCCCTGGCCTATGAAATGACCTTGTGGATAAGTATTTCAAAAATAGTCAAAATACTTTCTAGGAAACCATGATCCAGTATCATGATTTGTAAATTGAGGTCATGAGTTGTGAAGTGATTCATAAAAACATGATCCAGATCTCATTCTTTTCCCATATTCTTACACTTAAACAATGTCGATTTACTATATTTTGGGGGAGTATTTTAGATAGTTGATAAATTTTTTCCTATAATGTTCGCTCTAAATCTCTGAGTCAAAACCTAGTTTCTATCTCAGGCTTCAAATTCAAGAAATCAACAAAGGTTTCTCAGCGTTAACAGATATAAAAGACTTCAATGAGAATTTTCTTGCATTCTTATGCTTAAATTTCAAAAAATTCTACTGATTTCATAATTTCAATTTAGGGTATTTACCCCTTTTGTTTCAAATTTCATTTCTTTTGGTTCAATTTCCTCTTAGTGGATTTCATGTTAGAATGTTATCAAGAAAATATTATTATTACAGTTATTTCTTAAATAATATGTTGATCATGAGATTATCTAAAATCTATAAAACTTAATGTTATAGTTGAATTCAAATGTCACGACTCGAAAATCGAGTTGTGATGGAATCTTCATCCACCTGTAGACAGGGCCTAACCCTGACCCAGAGAAAGTAGAGACGGGACAGTAGCAAGTGTCCAAAGAAAAGAAAAGGAGAAGAAGATAGGAACAAAAATAAGGAAAAAAATACACAACAGAAACTCCCAAGAACCTGGTGTTGTAGTTGCCGAGTATCTATATAGAATAACAAAAAATGCAACCCACAAATGGAAAATAACTACAAAATGGCTATTTAGACTCCAAATAGAATAGCTACGAAGATAGAAGGAAGACCAGCCAACATGAATGACTACTGCTCACCGTATCTTAGGAAACAACACCAAACTAGCTAAGACATGCTAAGACACCAACCGTATCGTACGAATGTGTCCGCTCTGTGACTCATGCTAAGACATGCATCATAAGAAGATAACAAGTGTAGTATGCGCACCAAAAGCAATGAATACTCAGTAGGAATCATAGACCGATCGGGTAAAAGTAAGCGTAAGCAAGGTAAAGAGCGATCATAAAGAAATAGGACAATTGCACATAATGAATAATAGAAAAGGGATACTTGAAGTAATAGCTAGTAAGTGCGGTGAAGAATTAACTATCAGTATGTGTAGTATCAACTCATAAGTATGAAGAAAATTCAACTATCAGGTATATCACATAGAACCTGGGCCACAAGCAAATCATGAACAAACTCGACGTGTACTTGGAGCTCCAACATAACTAGCACAAGGAAGGACTAATAAGAGAATACAAACCCAATAATAGTCTAAGCTAACTGAAAATACATCGAGTGTATGAATGGTACCTATAAGAGACTGAAAAGAACAACAAACTTATATTACCAAGCCAACTCGATCAGCATCCAATACTACCGATAGGTTCAACCAAGCAACAAAGTAACCAATAGGTATTCTTCCTATAAGCCCTGAAGAGTATAAATCAACACACAGGGATGCAATGCAAAGGGGTGCTGAAAAGTAAATAGTACCCATATGCACCCTCCTCGGTTCATAATCTCGTGGTGAAGGGACCCATGGAAGCTTCCCTGTAAACATACCCCTCCTACTCCACTATACCCCTCTCTCGGGCTGCAGTTCCTACCTTGTAGTCATATCGTAGGCATAGCCACCTAGTGTCTGAGGATCCGTAGAGGGATCTAATCTCGCATACAAAATCCTTGTAAAATTCTAACTATGGCATAATCATCAGGACAAAAACAAAAAAACATAGGCTCAACCCGTATATCATATTTCAGTGGAAAACCTCAAGTCTGACCATGAAGGTAAATCACAACATTAGTAAAAACACGATGGTTTTCATGTACACAATACCAAAAATTTAGAGTGCCAGTGAGAAAACAAATCAGGTAGTATAAGAAAATAGCTCCATATTGCTACCGCAGTAGTGGATACATATAATGTATAAGAAATCAATTTCTGGTTATTAATCTATCAAAATCAGTTACTTCTAAAATTATTAATGCATTCACGGAGAATAGAATCAAACAATAGACTAAACTAGTCTAAGTTTGCTAACTGGTATCCACAGTAATGGCTTCCAGGCCTTAGTCACAAGGTACACCTTCTCCTAGCCCAACCACGATCCCAAACCACGAGTAATCGTACCAAAGATGCCATAATTGCAAGAGGGTGCCTGTTAAGGGCTAAGTACATACTCATACAGGGGAAAACATTGAGTTATCATAGCTCAGGCCAATACAACTCACTCTAGGCTCGCACCAGTCTAGGGTACAATATCATCAAACATGGCTAATAACTAATTAGCAAAACCATATTCGATAATCAATATCTAGGTGACCGCACACATACTAATCATATGCGATACCTAATGTAGAACACAGAACAATCATCCTACCTATTTCGGCATTAGGGCCACAAGCATAAAATAGGAGATAGCTCTAAGATCTAACCACTAGTATAATCCCCTCCCAACCTCAACTACATTCTAGAGTTAGCGTGAAACACGCACCAAAGGTTATACTCCTACCCCAATTGTACTAAGTTTTAGAGTCTTTATCGAACATATAAGTAGGGCAACAGAGCCCCAGGGTAAGTAACTAAGTCACAAGCTAGCTAAGTAGGCCATAGGCCGGAAGAATAAAAATATTAGGGCTCTAGTTAGTAATCCCATCCTCGAGATTGTACTTTACTATACATATACCACTAATACATAGTCTTAAGAAAGTAGACCACAACCTGCATAGTGGTTGTGAAAACCTCAAAATTTATAATGGAAGAACATGAGAATCATGAATGAGCTCGACACCGCACGAATCTAGAAAAAAATAATCCATGAGTCGAAAGGAGTAAAACAAGACCCCATGACTGTCTTAACCTTTCAATGGCCTCCCCAACTGAATGATGTGCCCAACGAACTCTAATAACAGAAATTTCCTTGGACCTAAGTCGTTTACATCTTTTATCAATAATGGCCTAAGGTTGTTCAACACAAACAAACCAGTCATCCAATCAAGCTGACTTATACTGAAATGTACGGGTGGAATCTGGTACATAACAACAAGGAACAGAGGCATGGATGGAATAGGGTGTACCTCCACTAACTCTGAAGGTAGGTCAAAGCTATATGCAACCTTGGTAATATGTTTTATAAGGTCATATAGCCCCAATTGAGACTGCAATCATCTAGTCCCCAACACTAAACTCAAGAAAATATAATATATGTAGCTTGTTTTTTGCTATGTTTTGTCTAAAATCTAACCCAAACAAATCTGACTCTATCTGTAGCATATTGAATCAAATCTGAAGATTGGGGTGAAATCCGGTGCAATTATACCAATCCATTAGTCATTTGCAACACCTACCAAACTAAACCCCGAATGACACTATTTTGAACACTAGACTATAAACTATCATCATATGAAGCTTTATTAAGGCCAAGTATAAACCTCAAACATTACCAAAATTCAGGACATAAGCTTGAGGTATATCCTAAGGTACCAAATAATCCACTTGGATTGGTTGTCAGTCTGTGGATGGAAAATTAATACTATATTGTCCTTAAAAATAAAGAAGTGAATCAGGTGCCACTATCTAAAATAATAGAAACTTAGATATCGTGTAGGAAAAAGTCCTCTAAAATATAAAAGTAGCAAGCTCTGCATAACTCCGCAATGTCCAGGTGTATGGAATATCTATACAACGGCCTAACAAACAATAATCAGAATCAACAACTAAATATGGAATTGCAAGAACCAATGCTTATCCATAACATACCATAAGAAACTAATATAGCCTTTTGGGAGATATCCGAAGACTATAAGCTCCTCAGTTATATCGAGTAACAGCATCATAAAATGGAAACCGATACCAACCAGCTAACCAATAACACCAAGTACCACACATTGAAGTTGACCTAGACTGTAAAACCAACCCTACTCTCATCCTAGAAATTGAAATCAAAATGAATATCTTAACCTCAATAATCAAAACCAACCCACAAACCTAAAATCGACTAGGAACCAACTAGACAAGATGTCTTAAACTCAAGGGATATAATCATTCCAAGCAATTCTATCATTTTACTAACATACTAATAATAACCTCATATCATGACTGTAAGCTCAGTTGTTGTCGTATTATATAAAAATGGTGTAAAAAAAATCATCGCGCTATCCAAAAGAAAAATACCCAAAGCCAATGATCATCACAAACTAAAAATACGAATGAACTCCAACAATTCGTAACGTTCTAAAGTTAACTGCACATTACTCAGAACCTGAGAGCCTCCCAACTTTCATACAAAGAACACTATCACAAAACTGAATCACAAACCCAGTATAAACAAATCACTAGTCCAAACACAAGAAATCGCAGCAAAAACCAAATCAGTATCCATTCACAAGGATCAAATGTGCATAGTTGTATCAGCTGACTAAGACTAAAAATGATGGATACAACCTAACATAAAAATACTCTGAAATACCACAACTTCGATTCACTATTAAAGGAGTACTTACACCTACTATAATGGTTACATGCCTGTGGGCACATGGTCTATCCACTAGCAAACACAATCGATGAAACCCAAGAAAAAACTGAGATCTATTTAAGCTAGACATGGAAGGGGGATAAATATAACTTTCTGGAAATTAATCTATAACTTAGGGATAACAAACAAAAAGAGACAATCATCTACTCACAAAACTACCCACTCTGGTTCTCTATAACCAACTAATGGAAGTCACATATAATATAGGTCACAGCCTAGACCTACAGAATGTGTCACAGTAGAAAAAGTTCAACAATAGGATAACATGGTATCTTCCCGCAAGAATGAAGAAGAATCTAACATAAAATGCTAATAAGCACCCTAAGTAACTAACTGCCTAACCTAAATGTAAAAACAATCTCAGTTGGGAAGGGCCTAAGGACCCTTATCACCCTGCCAAGGCACACTGGCCAAGGCTAATGTATAATTACAATCCAACAACCTAGTATTTAGAGAGCATAACATAACATACCCATTCCCGACAAAATCACTAAGGAAACCTATCAACATAAGGCCCAACTTTACTATCTTACAAAATCTACAGGCTAAACTAGCCAAGTAACTCAAATCCCTCACTAGGATCCACCAATAAAAAGTTCCCTCCTCATACATAGGAAACAAAAGAACCTTATGAATAATATCCACCATTTAGGGTAGGACAAGACAAGGGCACTCAACTCTCAACTAGGACATAGTAAGACCCGCCTAAACAAAAGGAACTCAACCTCTAAATTATAGGACCACAACATAACAAGGAATCATAAGCACCTCCTGGCTAAAAGAAAAGACCACGCTCACTAATAAGAATCACAACCCAGAAATCATCGAAGAATCACATAAAAAGGGACACAATCATCAAAGGGCTAAAAGCAATACCTAAACCCAGTCTATGAGAAAACATCAGCAAGGGTAAACCCACTCAATCTAGCATAGATAAAGTAAGCAAGAAATAAGTCAAAGTCATGTACAAGTCAACATAAGCCAACTAGCCAGGGAATAAAAGAAAATCGTGTCATAAATAGAACTCAAAGGTAGCTCACCTAAAACACCATGCTCAAGGTCACAAACTAAATGATGGAAAACTGCTCCACAACCGGGGCACTACCTGGACCAAAAAAAAAGACCTCTATAATCATAACAAGAATTGTCAATACCATCATTCACCCTAACTTTATACTGGGTTTAGGCTGTAATCATTGTTGACTGTATGGCCTAGTGCTATGGATACCCTCTAGCCAATGGCCTAGCTCTACACACTATAACAAGATCGGGTCCTAATATAACCGGGACCATAAATCAAACAAATCTAGCCATCACGAACCTGTAAACTTGGAGATACGCCGTTGATGGGCTGTCTTCTATAAGTACTTTAGCCTTAATTAGACAATTGAGAAAAGATCTGAACAGACTGACTTGACTCACCAAACTAGATATATTGTTGCTGCTAAAATATCTGTCTATTATACCAGCTTCTCATATCTCGTGTATCACCAAAAATATCCTGAAAACTTAAAGGCAAATCCTGGCTTGAACTCTGGCTACTCAGTCCAAGTATAACTAGTTATAGTAAGCATAAAGAGGCTAAATTAAATAAAATATCTTCTTTTTATACATATGTTTAAAAACACTTACCTAAGTTACAAAGCCCTTGCCTGCCCATGGATTCAGCAATAGCTTAAAGAGTTGTGATAGAAAAGCCCCAGGACGGGGGAAATTTGTGGCCTCCTGTCCTAACATTCCCCAAATAAAGAAACCCTAGGGATCCTCATCCTTCTGTCCTGGAGATTGATCATTACCAACCCTCACGTCCAGCGAACACTGCATAGGTCTCCTGGAAAGCCTTTTTAAGGGCCACATACTGCCTGAAGATCTGTTAGAGGGTTTTCCTATTGTTACCTAGAGCCCTGCCATCATATGAAGAGGAAAAACCAATTCTCTAAAGAAGTTAAACACCCTTCCATATCTTGTAGCATATAGTGTAAGGACATATCTAGTCATCCTGTCAAATACTGTTGCATAATCCCAATAGTCAAAGACCCCTACTGGAAATCATAAGATTCATCCTCAAATGATGCTTCCCACAAGATACCACTTATACCTCTAAATGAAATCTGTTGCGCTATAAAACTGGCATGACAGTAACCTCTAAGAGCCTAAGTAGCTCCAAAAATCTGTATCTAATGATGTAGTCTTCTGGCGCTCGATTATGATTCTAAAAATCTGGGAAGCACCAGAAATCTCACTAATACATATTGAGGGCTTCTTCCTAGTCATATGGAAAGAGTAGGGCCAAATAAAGTAATGGGAAACCCAAATGACCATAGAACATACAAGAAGTTGGGGTCTTTCCTAATGAATGCCTTATAGTCTCCATAAGATAAGATACATATGTCTACATACTAATCCGTTGGATTCTACAAAAATCTTACTCTTATAGCCAGAGACACGGTTGAACCTAGAGCTATGATACCACTCTTTCACGACCTGAAAACCAAGTTGTGATGGCATCTACATATTTAACCTAAGCATAACCCTGGCCTAGAGCAACTAGCGACATGCCAGTATTAAGTGTCAAAAGAAAAAAGAAGGAGAAGAAGGAAAAATAGAAAATACAAAATAAAAACTAAGTTCCACAGAACCTAGTGCCATGGCTATAACCCATAATGAGAAAAGACTACAAAATAGCTATCCAGACTCCAACTAAAACAACTGTTAAGACTGATGAAAGACCAGCCATCATAAACACCAACTGCTCATTGTATCTCATGAAACAGTACCAAATAAGAGCTCTGATACCACTCTTTCACGATCTGAAAACCAAGTTGTGATGGCATCTACACATTTAACCTAAGTATAACCCTGGCCTAGAACAACTAGCAATAGGCCAGTATTAAGTTTCAAAAGAAAAAAGAAGGAGAAGAAGGAAAAAAACAAAATACAAAATAAAAAGTAAGTTCCACAGAACCCGGTGCCATGGCTTTCGAGCATATATATAGCATAGTACAAAATATAACCCATAATGAGAAAAGACTACAAAATAGCTATCCAGACTCCAACTAGAACAACTGTTACGACTGATGAAAGACCAGCCATCATGAACACCAACTGCTTATCGTATCTCATGAAACAGTACCAAATTAGTGTGCATGATTGCATCCACTTAGATGACTCATGCTAAGTCCTATATCATAAAAATATGCAGAAGTGTAGCATGAGTACCAAAAACAAGCGGACCTAGTAGGTATCATAAGCTGATCGAGCAAAAATAAGCATAAGAAAATAGGGCAATTGCACATAATGAACAATACAAAATGGGTAATTGCGACAATAGCTAGTAAGTGCAGTGTTGAATCAGTTATTAGTATGTGTAACATCAGCTACCAAGTATGAAGAAAACTAAACTATCAGGTATAGCACAGAACCTGGGCCATAAGTAAATCATGACCAAATATTATGGTACCTGGAGCTCCAATGTAACTAGCACAAACAAGGACCAATAAGAGAATACAAAACCAATAACAGGCTAAGATAATGGACAATACAACATGTGTATGAATGGTGTCGACAAGACATATAAAGGAATAAACAATGTCTACTAGCAAACTAAATCGTCCAGCATTCAATACTACTAGTAGATACAACTAAGCAACTGAGTAAACACATAGGTACTCCCCCATGAGTCCTAACAAGTACAAATCAATGCATAGGGATACTATGCAAAGGGGTTTTGAAAAATAAATAGTGTCCGTTGCACACTTCGGGTTCATAATATCACAACGAATGATCCAGGAAGTTTCCCCATATATTTACCCCTCCTATTCTAGTATACCAATCTCCCCAAATGCATCTCCAACATAGTAGTAATCTCTCAAGCATATCCATCCAGTGTCATAGGTTCCATCGAGGGATCTAATCCCATGTATAAAATCCTTGTAAAAGTTTAACTAGTGGCGTTGTCATTAGGATAGAAATACCTAAACTTGAACTCAGTTCGTATATCATATCTTAGTGGAAAACCTCAACTCTATCCATGACTATGAATCAAAACCAATGTAAATGTATAACTATTTCCATTTAGGCTATATACAGAAATCAAAGTGCCAGAGAGAAAATCTACTAGGTCGTATGAGAAAATAACTTTGTAATGCTACCACAATCGTGGATATTTATAATATATAAGAAATCAGTTTCCAATTTACTCTATCAAAATCAAGTTAACTTTTAAAAGTATTAATGCATTCTCACAACATAGAATCAACCGAAAGACTAAATTGTTCTAAGGCTTCTAATTGGAATCAATAGAATGGCTGCCAAGCCCTAGTCATAAGATACACCCTCTGTTATCCCAACTAAGGTCTCGATCCACGAGTAATCACACCAAAGATGCCACAAATATCCAGAGTGCTCCATTAAAAGCTATGTACATACTCATACAGGCAAAAACTTGGAGCTATCACAACTCAGGCAAATACAACTCACTCCCAGGCTTGCACTGAGTAGGGTACAATATCATCACATCGGGCTGCTAAATTTAGAAAAACCATATCCGGCTAGCTATATCCAGGTGAAAACACACATACTAATTATACTCGACACCTCATGTTGAACACCAAACAATCAGCGATGGCTAATAAGTTGTAACAACTATTATAATCTCTTCCCCAACCTCAACTATGTTCTAAAGTCATTGTGAAACACGCACCAAAGGTTATACTCCTGCCCCAAACTTACTGTATTCCAGAGTCAACGTCATTCATACAGGTAGGGTAACATAGCCCTAGGTTATTAACTAAGTCACAAGCTAGCTAAGAGGCCATAGGCCAGAAGAATAAACATAGTGGGGGCTCCAACTAGTAATCCTAGCCCAAAGATGGCACTTTACCATATATATACTACACTAATATCCAGTCTAACGAAAGACTTTAGCCACCCTGGCACCAACAAAAACCTCAAAATTCACACAAGAAGAAGCTGAGAATCACAAGA
>JBDJHY010606719.1:0-16389 GCA_039654485.1 Withania somnifera | reverse complement strand
TAAGAGGAACTGTTAAGTGTCTGTTCTCTTTGGCTACTTTTCATTTCAAGGAACTTAAGGTTGAGAGAACCCCCTTAAGATTTGGGAATTCTTCACCGAGATTTTTACGAGTATTTTTACTATAGTTTGAACTTTGTTCAAACTTCTTGCAGTTTTCTGCAAAATTGAATAAAGAATCAGTGGTGGAGATATTTCCTAAAGCTTGTCGTCTTAGTCTCACTGCCAAGAAAAAGGTAATAATTCCTTTTACCTTGCAATTCTTTTTTATGTATTTTTTTATCTGTATGTTTCATTATCGTGGTTTTTTAGTTTAATGGATTAAGTTTATGTAAGTTCATTTGTCGTATTTGTTTTAATTTAATGGATTAAGTTTATGTATGTTTTGCGTTTTAGTATGTCAATCATTATCGTGCCAATTCTAATATGATTTAACTTTACCAAGGCGTAGAACTAGTTTTT
This sequence comes from Withania somnifera, assembly GCA_039654485.1. Taxonomy (NCBI): domain Eukaryota; kingdom Viridiplantae; phylum Streptophyta; class Magnoliopsida; order Solanales; family Solanaceae; genus Withania; species Withania somnifera. Next base: position 15,930 of record JBDJHY010606719.1, on the reverse strand, counting down.
AGGTTTTAACTAGTAATCCTCTTTTGTAATTTTATATGTTATTATCCTTAAATTTCTGTTTTCAAATAATTTCTATTTATTTGCATTATTAAATAATTGTTTAAATTTAATACTCTCTATGTTTACCTTTTCATTTTCTCACATGCTTTCGATTTGATTAATAATTTATCCCAAAATTGAGCTTTTCAAAGTCTGAGAAATTTTAAATCATTTAGTAGTGTTATGGGAACCAATCTCATGACTAGATCATATTGAATTTAATCTCCCACTAAAAAATAGTTTATATGAAAATACTATGTGATTGAGTGTAGCATGGAAAATTACATCTTTGAAAGAATGTTAAAACTGTGACTGTTTTCGTATTTGTAAGGTTTTGTTTAATGGTTGATATTTATTAATTTTATTCCTTTCTTTTTCCAATTACATGTGACCTTTTGGGTCTAAATGGGTTGACCACCTCTCCTGCACACTCCTTTTGGGCTCACCACCTCTGTCGCACACTCCTTCAAGTCAACTTTCATGAAGACCCTCGAAAAGGAAATGCATATAAGGCCAATGGCATTAAAAGTGCAGCATCTACAAAGCATGAAAATGAGATCAAAAGCCCAATATGTTTGATCTCCTTTTATTTTTATTTACATGTTAATGACTTGATTTATAAAGTGTTAATAATTAATTTTCTTTAACTCTCGTGTAAAGTTGGATGAATCCCCCGGAATTACATTATATTATTTTATCAACTTTTCTATAATGTAAAAATATTTTCATCGTTGTATTGTCACAATTATTTGTCAATGTTTAGGAAAATTTAAGCTAGTAAGAGTAACAATTTCTATAGTTATTAGTAGCTTAATCCGTGTTTAAGTGGTTGGATTGATCATTTAACTCAAAAAAGTCAATCGAATAAAATTGTTAAAATATAAATATTTTTTAAACTTTCTTATTTGATTTATTTTATTTGGGATAAAACAAGTGCATAATATCAATTAATTTGTTTTTTCACAGATAACTTAAAAGGATCTCTGTTTTCTAACTTATAAATTGATCTCAGTTTAGATAATGTAAAAGAAACATTTTTTTAAATAAGTCATGAAAGAGTTTATTTCACTTATAGACTTCAAGATTATTCAAAGTAACTTAAGGATTTTTTCAAATAATTTAAACTCATTCTAATAAGATTTTCTCAAATATTCAAAAGTTTTCTTTTTTAAGATTGTTTTAAAAAATTAGCCAAACAATCTTAATCCGCTAGGAACCACGCTTTTTGGATCTTTGAAATTACCTTACCCCCTTATTTGAGTTTAACTTTAACCCGTACCTAGACTCTGGTTTCCAATAAAACTTTTCTAAAAATAACCATTTTAAATGGTTTTCTTAATTTCCTAAAAATTAAGTGGTGAGTCCCTTTTACACTATTTTACTAACAATTTCTAAAATTAAGTCTCTCCAAAGTTATGAATGTTTTTGGGACCTTGGTTTCGAAAACCATCATAACATATTTTAGGAGATTTTTGAATGTAGAGCCTTTAAAGGTGAAATTCTGAACTATTGGGGTCGTTGTAGTTTCGAATCTCGTGTTAGAAATTTTCAGTTCCATCAGCTCTAAAATGTCGATTTTTGTCTAGTAGGACCTCAGTTTCCTATTTTAGGCCTTTCATAATGATTTTTGGTGGTTTGATGAAATAAGGTTTATGTTTAAGAGTAAATAATTGACATGAGTCAATATTCGGCTTAGAGTTGTCAAATTAGAAGTTTGATGATTATGTTTGATTTGCAGGGTAGTTTTTGATCTAGAATGTTGTCTCTTCTATTATCCGTGTGCCCAAGGGGCATTTTTGTCTCTTTGGTAACTTTAGTTAAATTGGCCCCTTGGAGGGTAACAGGCCAAAGAGACCTTGTATTCGTGTTTTTTATGGTTCCATTGATTCTAAAATGTCAAAATTCATATATTTACATATATGGTTTGTTGTCACAAGATTGCAAACAACTCCTGAGGGTCCATTCATAATTATTTTTGAACTTGTGAATTAGTAGTTTGCTATTGTTGAATTCTTGTCGGGGCATACCTCTCGTTCGTTGAGAGATACCATATTCGTGAGGGTTGGGGGTTCCTAAGACTTGGGTTTCAGGTAGATACACCTCTTTTTCAAGGATATAGCTAGGTCAAGGGCTGCGATAGTACCAAGGAGGCCGCGATCGCGAAGGTTTAACAAGTCGCACTATCGCATTTGCGACGAGGGAACTGGAGTGCTTTAAAATAATCCCCTCATGTTTTTCTTCATACTTCCATGCAATACATGAACCAAAACCCTCTTTTGACTAGGTTTGAAAGATTGATTCAAAGATAATCACTTTAGTAAGTGCTTACACCAATTTTATCAATTCTAATTCAATTTAACATGTTTTTGCATCATAATTGCATGATTTTGAGCCCCAAATCAGTGAGTAAAATAATGAACTTAACAATGAATAAGAATTGGGATTTTATCTATAAAATGAAATGGGTTTTTTAATGAAAAACAATATGTAGGGTCCCCTAGTAATGGCTATCATAATTTTATGATCAAGTTTGGACTTTGGCCCTATGAGCTTGGGTGGATTTTTGTTAAACTTTCTAATTAGTAAGTTATGGGTATTGATAGTCATTAATTGTTATATATTGTTGAATGTTGAATATATGTGATACGTTTGATGTCTTTTCAAAGGGGAAAGGCACCCATGTGACTACGTTCTTCAGTGATATAGCCAAGATGAGGTTTATTTGGTCTTTCTATAAGGTGTTAACGATTTCTTTCTTGTTGGTTACAATTTAGAAGAAATGGGTACTTTGGGATTGATATTATTAAGCATGTTGGGTCCAAAGTGAGAATGCTTCAAATAATGTGATTTCTTGATGAAATTGTTGAATCATATAATTGAATTGGGTTATAAATTGGTTTATCTGACTCATGTAATTGTAAATGAAATTGTTATGAAAGATTTGGGTCCTTATTATATACATGTTGAAACTTTTGATTATTTATTGATACCATTATAATCAAAGAAATCTTGATGACTGTGAGGCTAAAGTGAGATATAAAAGATATCATTGGAAATAATTGCATAAGAGAGGCCGATGTTATTGATATGAGATACAAAAACTATCATATTCCCATGACATGTACGTGATAATTTCTCATTTTTTAATAATATAATATGAGACTTAAACTATGACATGTGAGTTATGGGAAATTACTTGGATAGACAGTCTGAGGCCCATTCTAGATTTTTGATTTGGATAGACAGTCTAAGGATCATTTTGTGATACAGGGACAGATACAAAAACAATACAACAGTAATAAAATCAAACAAGAAAAGTAAGGATAGAACTGCAAAACAAAGGTAGACAATAAAATGAAAAAATAGTATGCCAAACCTAAATACAAGCAAGACACTCTTAACTAGACCTCAAAGGAATCATTCCTAAGAAACCCAACTTTCTATAGAAGATCAACAATAGGCTTACTAAAAGGTTCAAGACTCACCAAGAGTTTTTGTATATTCAACATTCATCAACATCTACCAAAACAAACCCTAATTACTCCTATTTATAGTCTAAGAAGGTTATTACATAAATGGCCTTCATGGGATCCTATTAGTCTAAGAATGATAGCCCAAAGGCTTAAACACAACTTTGGGCAGCTTGATTACACCTGGATGAAAGGAAATATGACACCTAAGTGTGGGAAAGCCACACAAACTATGGACAAAAGGCATGTGTGGGTTGCCCTGGGTTGGGAGAGCCACTCAAAATTCTATCCATGGGAGGCTTTTTAAACTACTCATCATCCTTAGGGGCGGTTGGGTTTGGATGATCCGCAAGGCTGTAAAAGTCATCCATCAATTTGGTTGAGCCATCAAGGCTGTACGGGCTATCTAACATGGGATTCCAAACTGTCCCAACTTTATCTTTTAGGCTTTAATTCCCCTTTGCTTCCACTTCTTCCATTGCCTCTAAGGTGTCCATCCTAGATATACTCTATAAAAAAAGGCTCTTTAAGCATCATGATCTCGTTTAAAGTCTCCTTGTGCCCTTTCATTCTTGTATCCTTTGTAATTCTTCGAATTTACTTCGTGTCAAGGTTTTTGTGGAAGGATTCTTAAGGATATCCAATCATCCTCTCTTTCTTGAAAATTATTCATCCTCGAATGCATATCTTTCAAAAAAAAGGAAGAGAACAACAACAAAAAAATCCTCATAGTATGAGGTTAGAATAATGGATAGTATATGCAACACCACACAAAGAAGAAACATCCTCAAAGAGAAACCAAGAGACAAAATCTATACCAACAACGACATATCATATTTAAAGAGGTAGTATAGAAAGTGGATAACATCATTGCACTTGACCAAGATATTCACATTTTCCAAGATCATAATTAACACAAAAGCATTATCAAACACTTTTAGGGAAGTTAAAGCATTTAAGAATATCATGAAATCTCTAACACTATTGTTACCCATTCCAATAAAGAACTTGCAAGATGTATAGGTACCACAATCATGAATACCATCACAAACTAATTAGGTTACCACTAAGCTTCTTATTACCCATGCTATCTGGATCCATTTTTAATACATGGGAATACTTCAAGGCATATTTGAGGGAATTATCAACCATAAGGAAGGGTGTAGAATCGAAAGCTACCAAAGCCCTTCCTATAAAAATATCACACTTCCTCCATGGATCATAAAGAGAAAAGGTACAAGGGTTCTTGCCTTAAGGCCTAGATCTTGATCTTGTACCTTTGTCCTCACTAGGAGTATCAATCCTCTCCAACGCAAGCACACTATTGGACCACGAATCTTGGTGTCAGTTTAGTTTTGTTGGAGCTTCTTCACAAGGAGCCTCCACAAATAAAAACACCGGGTTATTGGTATCTTCTTCCTACATTGAGAATTGGTCAACACATGTTTCATCATCATATTCCCATAGTGGGTTTTTTATAGACATGATAGTCCTAAAAGAACGATAGCTCTTGAGTTTGTTTCACCCCACTAGGATCATCACCTTGACGAACAAAGGAATGAAATGGTAGAGAGAGAGGTAGTAAAAGGGTTAGTATGTAAAAATTTCTTTTCAACATCCTTCTTCATGTTTTTATGACCCCATAAGAGGAACACCTTTCTCTTCTCTTTTAATTTCCTCCTTTCTTTATCTTTGTCAATGGCCTAGACCTCTTTGGTAATCTTTTTTTCTTTACTCACCTTATCTTTCAATAATTTCATCTTATCATACATATCACTTACTTGACAGGGCGGTAATGGATAAATTACATATTTCCTACCATCAAATATAAAGGTGTAGGCATTAGTACTTCCATAATGATTTTTTGAGCAGTCGTATTGCCAAGGTCTCCCAAGTAATACATGGAAATCTTGTATAAGAACCAAATCTCATAGAAGCTCATCTTTATAATTTACAATCTTCAATTTCATCTGCACTTAACTTTTTTACTCCACAATCATTGAACCATGGAACTTATGAGGGTTAGCATGTGGAGTAGTGAGCAACTTCAAAATATTCACTATTATGGCACTAGCGACACTAGAAAAACTTCCACCATTAATGACTAATGAATATATGTCATCTTTAATAAGACACTTAGAGTGGAAGAGAGTCTCTCTTTGACTAGGATCATCTATGGTTTGTCTAACCATTTCCCAAAGAACCATAAAGTTTTGGATCATAAGATCTCCTTATTAAGGCAAATAATCTACAATTGGAAGTATCTTTCTCATTATGCCACTCAAAACGATACTTCACCATTCAAATCATCTTGATAACTATCCCTTCTTTCAACTTCATAGTCACTGTTATATGATTGTGTATCATCACTTTCCCCTTCTTTCAAAAATTATGGTCCCCTATCTCTAAGTGTAATGTTTCTCGTATTGGAAAACTCACACATCTTTTACCCAAGGCCTTTGCACTTCAAACATTGGAAACCTCTAGGATTAGGGTAAGTATTCTTGTTACCTCTTTTATTTTGATCCATTGGTTATGGGTTCTTCTCATAAGACTTCTTCTCATAAGTCTTCTTGTTGTCTTTCTCCTTATACTAGTTTGAAGAAGATTGGACTATCTCCTTACTATTGCTCCAAGGGTTTGGAGATGAATAGACTCTTAATTGTTATATTCTCCTGAACCTTACTTTATATCTCAAATGCTATATCAATGATGTCATCAAGTGACTAAAACATAGAAAGCACCATTTGAAAGGTGATCTCATAGTTCAATCCACTTTTGAATCTAACAATTGTTTGGCGGGGGTGTTCTTGGAAATAAATTTTCCTGATAAAGTGTTGTAACTCATTGAAGTATGCTTCAACTTTTTGGTTACCTTTCCTTAAGTTATAATTCTTGGTAAGAAATCCTTAGGTGTAGCTCTCGGTCATATACCTTCATCTAAATGAGTTTCTTCAAATCTTCTCAATGGGGCAGCTACTCATAACCATCTCCTCTCCTTTTCCTAGAGAAATCATCCCACCAAGTAGAGGCATAGCCCTCAAATTGATAAATAGCAAAGGTGGACTTCTTGAACTCATAAAATTATTTAGTTTGGAAGATTTGATTGCATTGGGTATCCCAAGAGAGATAAGCATTGGGGTCACTCTCTCCTTTGAAAGGTGGTGGTGTCACCTTGATCAAATTAAGTCTAGTATCTCTTCCTCCATATCCTAGATCATCATATGGATGTTCCAGACCCCATTCCCTACCTTCACCTCTATAGTATCCTCCTTTCTTTGTTACTCCATGAGGAATTGCACCATACCTCTGTGTCCTTTATAACCTCATTTTATTCTACCAATAGGTTTGTTGACTTGTAAGCCATGAACATAATCTTCATCGATGGGGTCCTCTTGAAATCCTTGTTATTTATTCCTCTTAACTTCTACTTATAAGTTGGATGGAGATTGGTAACAATCTTTGTATCGTAGAGGTGCATTTTAGATAACCAGATCTTATTGTAGAAGGGTTGTATTTTAGTTAGGTGGAGCTTGGTACTGTTTTTTTCCACCTTGTTAGTTGGATTTTGATCAATTCATGAGTGAAGAATTTTCATTGCATATTGGGGAGCATGGTGTCTATTTTTGCCACCAAGAGATTATTTGAGAAAGCAATGTGGAACATTTAGTGGATGGACCACAGTGATAGGGATGAGGATGTGGTTTGAGCAGGGCCACTTATCATGACTTTTTTATGGGTTTTTATAGTAGAAGTTGAGGAACTCACGCTCCCTTCTATCATCATCGTCCTTACATCTATGTTTTCCACCTCATCACTCAAGGATTCCATCTTTTAATTCATGTAAGCAAACATCTCTAAGATTTGATCAAATTCATTCCTATCTATTAAAACTTGATGTTCGTTCCTTTCCAATATTGTACCGATTAAAGATACACAATAAAACAAGAATACGGGTTAACTTAGTAAACAAACTTACTTCACTCTACACTCTCAACTTGATTAGTATGATCCATAATTATATGGCTCGAGGTTGATAGTCTTGTGTGTACTTCTTAGATTCCATAGTAGTGATTGCAGCCTTGGGTTATAGTGGAGTCTAGTTGATTCTCAATGGAAAAAACAAACAAATGGAAATTGGAACAATAAACAAACTATGAAACTAAGGAAAAAAGCATAAAAGAAACGGATAGACGAGAAAGAAATGGACTCATAACTAATCAATAAATAAAGTAAGTACATTTAATTTTTGTTAATTAATGCTTGGAATAAAAGGTTTGAAACTAAGAATTAACGAAAAGATATTAGAAATCCAAATGAGTGTAAGCTAACTTGAAAGCATACCTTAGAAATAAAAAAAAATTGGATAGGACTTTGGGCAGGCTTACAAGCTTGGACAAGCCGTCCAAGAGGCCACCCAAAAGTTCCAAAATTTTCCAGTAAGTTTTCTTAAGGACGGAAGTTTGGGCAAGTCGCCCAAGCCCAGACGGGCTGCCCAAATGTGTCATCCATCAAAAAGTGGGATGTCAGCTTTTGATTTTGCAAGGGTGATGCAACTCTTTCAAGGTTGATTTTGTGGGTACCCTAAACATAGTAATTACCTTTTTTCAAGTTATAACACTTTGAGAACTTTTTCAAAAGGGTTTTTTTATCAAAGGGTACTATTTGGTCTTCTTCTTCACTTGACGATTGATAAACACCAAGAATATGTTCAAAATCCAAACCTTACAAAATCAACAAAACTTTCTTTTTTGATGTAGAACAAAACCACACTACGTTTTAAACACAAACAACACCCCAATCAAAGACCATTTTCTCAAGCTTCAAAGCTTGAAAACCCAAAAATGGTGGTTCACTCAACTCAACTTGGATCGGCACGAAATTTGAGATTTACACACTATAGACTATAGGGAATACAATCCTAAAGTCCAAAATCCATCAAACAAACACGAATTTTTTGTAGAGATTTTTTAACTTTTTATTTTATTTTCTAGATAACAAGACCCAAGATTAGAATCATAGAACGAATTCTTCTCTTGGATGTAATAGCATATAATACTACGATGGATGTGGATGAAAAACAACAACAATAAGGAAATCAAGCAAGGAATGTAAGGATAGAGGTGAAACACAAAGATAGGCAATCAAATGAACAAAAGAGTATATTAATCCAAAATATCCAATTGATTAGGAATAAATCCAAGAACAACACTCTTAATTAGAACTTAAAGGAATCATTCCTAAGAAACCCAACTTTCTACACAAGAAGACAACTAATAAGCTTACCAAAAGCTTGACAACTTACTAAGAGTGTTTGTATATTAAACATTTATTCTACAAAAACAAACCATACTTACTCATATTTATAGTCTAAGGATATTATTACAGAAATGGCCTTCATGGGCTCCAAATAGTCTAAAAAATATAGCATAAAGGGTTAAAACTCAAATTGGGACATCTTGATTTCTCCTGGATAGAAAGCAATGGACGACCGTACAAAATGTGGATGATAGGCATAGGAGGGCTACCCTGAGTTGGGAAATTCACACATAATGCTGCCCATGGAAAGATTTTCAAACTAGTCTTCATCTTTATGGGAGGTTGGGATTGGGAGATCCGTTAAATGCTGGAAAGGCCCTCCATAGGTTTGGGTGATCCTCTAAGACTGTACGGGCCATACAACATGGGCTCCTAAATTGTCCCAACTATATCTTATGGGTTTGAATTCCCCCTTGCTTCCATGGCCTCTTGGGTGTCCTTCCAGGATATCCTCCATACCAAAAGAGGCTCTTCAAGCATCTTGATATTATCCAAAGTCTCTTTGTGTGCTAGATGGACTCGTAGCCTTTGTAATTCTTCTATTTAACTTCATGCGAAGGAGTTAATGAAAGTCTTCGTAAGGATATCCATACCATTTATGATTTTTAAGATGTTGATAGCTAGTACGAGGAACTTACAAGATGTTTGTGATATTGTTTAGACAGTATGAGGCCGGGGTTGGAGGTCATAAAATCTATAGTATATAGACCTCGTGAGTCCCCCATAGGTCCTGAATGAGACATAAATAAATAGCAATAGGTGTGTACATGAGATGGATATGCATTGATCAATTTGCATTATGCATTATTTATATTCGATTTGTGGCATTGATTATCCTTCTATATTGGTCAGTACCTTTAGATTGCCTAACATTGATTGATTCCTTGAGATTATGTGACATTGATTGATTACTTGATATTATTTGATGTTGATTGACTTTTTGAGATTATCTGATAATGACGGATTCCTTAAGATTACTTGATAATTAATGTGGATTTACATAGATAGTTTTATGTGATATTTTTATACCAGTCTATACTTTTGACTGGGAAATTGTATTAGTATATAAACTATTATAGGTTATAGTGTATCGGAGGATCTTTTAGGTGTTGTAATGGCCCTAATGGTCATTTATTTTCACTTTTTGAGTATTTTGACTGGTGTTCCCTCTCATACTCTTTATTATATCAAACTAAGTCTGATTACATAATTGGTTTGGGTGCCAAATGTGATTTGATATAAAACTTTTAGAAAAATAAGTTTTTGAAGCATTATGCTCAAAGGAACTCTAGGGGCCATCTAGAGTACTAGGGATCATATTAAAAAATCATTAGTTCGATCAACTCCGAATTTTCAAGTTTTGTCTAGTTAAACCCTCATTCCCAATTTTAGACCTTTTGTGCTAAGTTGAGTGCTTAGACTGGCTAAAGTTAAGTTCTAAAGCATTTGGTTGTCTTTGGTGAACATTTGATCTTAGAGTGTCTAGATGGAAAATTCGATGGTTCTATTGGTTTTAGGATGTTGAGTTGGCTTGAATAAGGTCTTTTACATTTTTTGCAAGACTAGCGGTGGTATAGTTCGTGAAAACATAAGACAATTGGTCCGTGCATCAAGATCGCGTGATTGGTAACCACCATTGCGATGAAATCCCTAGTGCACTTAGATGATTTTAAAATAGAATATTCACATTGTTTTCTCACTCGCTCATGCAAAGTCAATTGGAACCCTTACTTTGGCATAGTAGAGAAAGGTGTAAAAGATAATCACTTGGTTATGTTCCCTAAATATTTCATCAATTTTCCACTACTTTAATAGTGTTTCCATAAATAATTTCCTGATTTTATACCCTAAAACGGTGTGTTAAATGTTAATTTTGATATTAATAAAAACTTGTGATTTTAACTATGAAATGGAATGGATTTTCACTGAAACTTGAAAATAACATTATTTACAATAAAGTTTAAATATTGACTCCATGGACCTGGCGTTGTTTTTTGAATTCATTTTGATTATTTGATGTTTGGTGTTAATAATGAATATTTCCTTGTATTTCTATATTTGGTATCTAGACATCGCTCGGGTGGAGTCTTATCGAATGGGAAAGGCTCTTGAGTAGCTGGATTCTTTGAAATTAAGGCAAGTAGAGGTTTAATGGCTTTCTATAAATTATTTTAAATTTCTTGTTAACTACTTTATCATTAGGGTTGATTTGAGATTAGTATTACCTATCTTATTTGAAATATAAATGGGCTAATTTAAATGATATTAAAATATTATAAAATTTCTGGCTTAAATGTATAGTTGATTGTGTTATTAATTGTTAGGTTGACTCATGTTTTACAAATAGGATGGCTTGGTGTAGAATTCGGGGTCTAATTACATAATTTATTGGAATATGCCCTTGATAAGTTATTCATAACCTTATAATGGAAATTGGTCATTTGCGGGGTTAGATACAAATTGGAGATATCGCTAGGCTTGTAATGTGTTGAATAAAGATATACTATCTCATTGTATTTATTGATGCTATCTAACATGATTTTCCTAATTGGAATGGGGTAATGCTTGTTGAATTTGTTAAGTGGCCATAATATTATTTGATGAGTGGTAACTTGTCCACTTTTTTGTATTGTTGGTACAAGTGTAGTAACTTTTTCACAATATAGTGTATAATATCTGAAGTGTTGTAATTTGCTCATACTATTATTACTAATATGTAAAGTGTGGAAACTTTCTCACACTATGTTTTGATTATTATAAGTCTGTCAAATCGTTCATACAATAATATCTACCATATAAGTGTGGTAACTTGCTCACACTAACGATCTAATAAGGTAAGTTTGGTAACCTATTCACACTGATGATGTTTTCCTAATAATTGTGGTAACTTGCTCACTTTATTTCCATCTGTTATTTTAAGTATTGTAACTTGTTTACTTTATTGATATTTGTAGTGATGACCTATTCATAACATTATTTCTGCCTATACTTCTGTCATATTAAGAACATTTGGAGGGCTTGGTATTATCGATACTTATGACATCTTCACGATAGTACTAGATGAAAAAAGGGAAATAATCAGAGGTTTTGTGTAAAACCGATATTTCTAGATAGTGGTTGGGCTGTTGTATTAGATTATGAACTATTTTTGGGTTGTTGTATATGAACTATTTGCAAGAAGTTTTATTTGGAGGATTGTTGGGATATTAGGAGTTGTTGTTTTATCTTTATAGTTAGCCAGCAAAGGATGCTACTGAGTACCATTGTTTTGTACTCACCCTTGCTTTTTCTAGACTTTGTGAAGGTTCAGGGCCTAGGATCTAGTGATCTTTCCCTTCTACTCATCCAGGTTTTCTTTGAGGCATTCTAAGGTAGCTTCCTATCTATTTAGCAGTCGCCAAATGTCTCCTGTCATTTACTTTTCTATATCCTTATTTATTAGAGATATTTAATTACTTAAGACATGTATAAACTTTAGTTTAGTGGCTATGTACAATGACACCGGGTTTTGAGGTTAATAGAAAAGTTTCACATTTTATATTGTATATGTGTATTTACTTTTTGTATCTTACATTTGGTTATTTAACTTAGTTATTTTCAGTTAGGTTGAACTATTGGATTGGGAAGGTAGGTGCCATCACGCTTGGATTTCAGGGTGTGAAAAGTTAGTATAAGATCCCTAAGTTCGTAGGTCCAACTATACATAATCAAAGTTTAGTAGAGTGTTGGGGATCGATGCAAAGACATCCATTACATATCCTTGAAATGGTACAAAACTTTAGGAAACATATTTTCATTCTTTGTTTCCTATCTAACATGGTTAATTGACATGTGTTGAGTCTTACGTGTTTTGTTCAATAAATTGTCAGGACTAGAGTAATTGCTGACAAAGTGGATGAGCCATAGGATTTAGCAGGTTAGCTACCAAGGGTAGGGGCTGAGCTAGGGACCGAGGTATAACTCAAGGGAGAGTTAGAGGGGAAGAATTAGCTAAGGGTAGAGCCAGGGAGGCTTTCCCTAAGCCATATATGGATAGATCTTAGGATTATGTTGCATCCCTACTATCACAGAATACCTTGTTGAAGGTGTTAGGAACTTGAGAGTTTTGAGCAGAGCGGTATCTCATAGTGACTAGGGTAGGGACGGAGACCCCAAAGCATAGAGACATTCTTGTTATTCGTGAGTTAGTAGATTAGCAATTAGTGGTTCCAGTAGAGGTATGTCTTCCACCCGAGGTTCATGTTCCAATGAACCAGCCGCCTATTATTATAGCTTAGGTGACAAAGCCACCTAGTGCACATAGGGTTCATGAGCTTCAAAATTTAGGTGTTTGAGATATAGGTAGGATCATTTTTGAGACATTTTATTATCAGTAGTAGAGGTTTTGTAAGGTTCACCCACCATATTTTTAGGGTAGGCAGGATGAGGACCCATTTAAGTTCTCACTACTTGTCATGAGCTACTCTATAGTATAGGGATACTACAGTCACATGGGGAAGATTATATAGTGCTACATCTTCGAGGGTTGTCCTAAAAATGGTGGCATTCTTATTTTTACTCTATAATAGTTGGATCTTCTCCTAAGACTTAGGAGATATTAGCTTGAGATTTCGTAGATAGGTATTTTTTTCGTAATGTGAAGGACAAACTACATCAAGAATTTGATAAGCTAATATGGGAGGGGACGATAGGTGATAAATATGTGTCCTTCTTCTATGAGTAATCTAGACATAATTTGGGTATCTTATAGGATGCAATGACCCTCAAATGTTATTTTTTTTATTTATGCATGTTTTGACCATTTTACCTATCTTCTTGCGTCACTATGATAAACTAAGTGAGATCCTATGGTTTTTTCTGGAGTGGGGTGGATTTTTTAGTCGGTTCTTAGATATTTTGAGTTTTGGAGCCTTTATGTTCAAAATAAGGGACTCTAGGGGTCATATTGAGTTTTGGACCTCGTATTAGAAATTTGACAATTTTGCTAGCTCCGACATATAGAGTTTGGTCTTGTAGCACCTTCAATTTAAGTTTTAGCCATTTTATGGTTATTATGGATAGTTTGACGGGTCAAAGATTAATTTTTAGTGAGCTGGTTGACCTTGGTCAATATTCGGGACTAGAGTTTGATTGGAAGTACAATGTTCTGTTGGATTCGAGATGTGGAATTTGATCTAGAATAAGGTCTTTCATATTTTTTATGGGCCCTAGGGATGTTTGATCTTTCAATGTTAACATAATCTTTCTAAGCCTTAAAGGAGTGTTGGGTCATGTAGACCTCATACGCGCGATTTGATTGTTCCATTGAGCCCGGAGCATCTAATGAGTAGAGTTGCATCTATGGTTTGTTTTGATGGGATTCAAAACAAATATCGAGGGTCCATTCAGAGTTCTTGTTCCCTTATGTTTTGATTTTGTGACAACATATAGTACTATCACCAGTTATGCTATGCAATCGCGAGGAGGGGGATGCGATCGTATAGTGATCGTAAAGTGTTACTATACCATCCAACTGCAATCACAGAGAAGGGCTGGGGATACCTGAATATTTTTGAAAAGTACCTTCACAGTTTTGGGTTATATTTTTCATGCTATAGACAAACTCAAATCCCCAATTAGGAAAATCTTAACCCAGAGATTTCAATGATGTCAATTGCGTAAGTTCCTTAAGCGTATTTTCATCAATCCTTGCTCACTTTATCATGATATTTGTATAGAAATTTAAGGTATTTGAAATCATTAATGGGGATTTTTACATCAACTAGAAATACATAATTTATGAATTCGAGCCCTGAATTGAATGAGTTTTTGATAAAACTTTATAATTAGATTCCTAGTTATTGGGTAACATGAATTTGTAATAATATTAGGATTTTGATAATGCGGGCCCAGGGTGAATATTTTTAATAAAGTGTTGCATATCAAATATAAGCATTTATTGATGTTATTTTTTGTATGTAATATGTTGGTGAATAGAGTTTTAATACCTATTCGGTTATTTCCTTGCTTTTTGTCTTTTTCTATGCATAGAACTATCTGGTGGTTATCCCAATTCATTTATGACTTGCTAGAACTGGTTGCTCGGTCACTTCGTGGTTCATTTTCTCATTATCTCAGTTTTCCTATTTTGAAGTTTCAGTTTTGAAACAGTGGAACTTGAGAGTGAAATTGTATTGATAATGCTCGAAATAGAATTCCAATAGTTTTGTTATCTATGGAATGTTGACTTTGGTTTAGGTGGACCTTAAGTTGATCTCCAGAGCTTTTCATTTTGAGGTTAGGCTATTTTGTGTATGTTAAGCCCAACCAAAGCTCATTCTAGAGCCTGGGTGGTCTTTGGTGATTGGAGCATCGGATTGAAATTTCGTCGATTCCATTAGCTATAGAATGTCAGTTTGGGGATAATTGAATCATTGGTTCACTTCCCAAGGTGTCAAGACTCGCTTTGAGTTGGTTTGTGAAAAATCCAAATATACGCTCCTTTTGATGCTTTTGAGTTTGGGGTCCTTTTTGCTTAAACGATCTGGGTTGGTTATGTTTTCAATTATGTTGAGTACTAAGTGTTTTTTGCACAAAAAATGCACTCATGGTTTTCTACAATTGGACTCGGGATGCTCGTTTTAGGCCCCTCAAAGAGTTCATGTTTTGCTATAGGTTGCAGACCACACGAGCGACCCTTGGGCGCACCCTATGCCATCGCCCTGTGAGGTCGACCTAGCATCACAAAGGGGCGCCCCAGTGGCCAAAGTCTATATAATGGGGATCATCCCCTTTATTTTCAATCGATGGTTTCTTCAAATATTGCCAGTAAGGGTCCTTTGGAGCTTAGTTTTGAGTGTTTTGAGCTGAGGGGAGTGGTGGGGAGTTGTGTGGGAGATAGTATGAGTTCCTAGAGCAAGCTTTCTCAAGTATTTCTCGTTCTTTCTACCTATTTTAGCTTATGTAAAATTTTTTAGTTTATTTACGTAAAACCTTATTTCTCCCTCGATTCCTTATTGCCTTAAGCTCGATTTTGTACCATGAGTCCCTCGACCCGAGGGCTTTACACTTCTATTTTTAGTTTAATTTTCTGGGCTGTGGGGCTCGCTTTTTGACCTAGATT
>JBDJHY010606614.1:0-16391 GCA_039654485.1 Withania somnifera | reverse complement strand
GTAAAAGAGATCTTGAGTTTGGGGTTCATAAGTAAGCATTCTTAAAGTTTTTCCCATGAAGTTAGTTATCATATATTTGAAAAAGTGGAAGCCTAGTCCAAGATCTATTGTCCCTCATCAAATTTTGAGGAGAATAGGGAAGATGGCCTATGAGATTGATCATCCATTAGAGTTGGCATCTATTCAATTAGTGTTCTGGGTTTCCTTGCTATGGAAGTGGATAAGAAATTCTTTATTCATAGTTCTAATTAAGAATATTAGGCTTAGGGATAACTTGTCTTCTGAAGAGGTCCTAATTGAGATTCTAAGCATACATCACAAGATAAGGAATAAATATATTTATTCAATCAACGTTTCATGGAAAAATCAGTATGTTGTGGGTTCTAAATGTGAAAAAAAGCTAATAAGATAACCAAATAACACACCTTTTTCCTTCAAACACTAAAATAGCTTGAGGAAACTAAATTCTTTCATTTTAGTTATTTTGTTAAGTTCCATGCTCTCATAGAACCCTTATAATGTTACTTCTGGTGTATTTCTTCCATGATATTCATGTTTAGCCATGTTTAGTTTATTTTATTTTAGTAAACCATGCATGCTAAATTTCTGACATAGAATTAAGTTTTAGTGTAAAATCTCTCTTATTCCTTCTTTAACCTACATTTGCGGATGAATAATCCCAAGGTAGATATATGATAGTACCCCTTACATATCATACACTTAGGATCATAATACTAGATCAACACTCATAGAAAATATAGAAAAATAAATTCAGACCAAGACCACGAAGGGGTTTACAGTGTATGGAATTGGTCAACGAATCATGTAACTCATATAGAACAAGTTTGTGAATTCCTAGGGTTCTATGAACAACTCAACGAGTCATTGTATAGGTTCACAACTAGTAGAATGAGTCATTGAATAAGATTCCAAAAATATAGCTTCTACCAAGGCATTCCACAACTGACAGTACAAGTCGTGGAATGATTCCATGACTCATGAACCCTGTTATGGGATGCAAGTCCCAAAATCAGGAATTTTTTCCATTAAGTTTATGATTAATTCCATGGTTTGTGAAATGGTTTTATAGTTCGTAAAACATCCCATGAAGCTCAGTCTTAAAATGAGAAAAATATCCAGGTCAAAACCAGGACTTGATTCACGATCCTTGGAATCAGTTCACGGACCATGAACCCGTCTATGGAAAGTTCTTAGTTCAACTTTACACCGAATTTCTAAGGGATTTTTTAAACTTCCATGTCATTAAACCATAATACTATGTGATTTTGAATTCTTTTAGAGGTCCATAAGTACACTAACACTTAGAAAATATTTGACTTTTCTCTTCTCGTATAGTCAGAACATTCAACCATTCAGGCTTTTCTCCCATGGCTAGGGTTTTCTCTATAAATACTCCAAATTCTTGCAGTCTATTTCTGGGTAATTCATACTAGGAATGTAGACTATTTGGATTCCTTCCATTCTCACATTTGATTTTTTCTATAAAGCTCATTGATAGGGTTTTAATTTTATTTTTATGAACTATTGATTTTATCATTCTTTTACTTCATTCTTGTAAGATCATTTTAGAAAACCAATATCTATGTGATTTTTCCTTGTAACCCTAAGTTAGAGTTGTATTACTGAACATTTTATGAAATTACATCAAATTTCCACATGATCCCAAAGTAAGTATAAGGTTGTGAATTCTCATCCGTTACAATGTTTCAAAAACTCTTACATGATACTATACCTTTTAGAATAGCTTAAGCATTAGTAGTATAGATTCAGATAATTTTATTAAACATATTTATACTAGTAATGTATATTCTTCATGCCTAAGTTCAGTGCATGTAGGCTTATGCTATATGCATGGATTATATCAGTTTTTGTGAGGAGTATTTAGCACCGAGGGGAATAAAATTTGCTAAATTATGTTGCTTGCTTAGGTCTTATTACTTACCCAGGTTTCTTTGGTCAAGTGGTTTCCCAAAGCCCCTTTGTTAATCACACATTTATCAGCAATCAATATCCTCTATGCCCTGGAGATATATAGGTGAACTCTCCTAGATTAGGGTTATTAGGTTTTATGTCATGTGCTCACATGACATATATCGGTTAAAGAAATTTCCTTATTGCTCAAGATTTATATACTGAGTCATTTTTATTCATGATTTCGGGTAGGATTCTCATTGTTGAATGGTATTCAACTTGATTACATCATATTACACTTTAACATCAATTTAGACTTATTCTTTAAAACTTTTATTATAACCTATAAGATTTTAAGCATGATTCCTATTTATTAATATTTCTAGCATACTTTATAGCCTTGTGATAGTAGTCATGATTTCAACTACTCAGTGTCAGCTTTAGTTATTTAAGCTTTGATATATTATTGCTATGATACTTATCTGAGTGCTAGTACATTTCATTTATTGACTGGAATTTGCATTGCTACCTTTCATATATAGATTCGGGCATACAGGGTCAGTGATTGCCTATTGGGCATTCAGTAGCTCTAGATTTGTAGTTAGCTATTTGGTGAGTCCTCTTCATTCAAGGTCATTTTCTTATGGCTTATCTATAAAAATTGTTTAAATTTATGTTCCAATATAGTTCCATTTTGAGTTATATAGGGAATATATCCCAACAACTCTTCAGATGTTAAGTTAGAAGGGTTTCGTACATAAAATCATTCAAATATTCAGTGTATTCCTTTTTTTAGCCCATGACTTATTTTTAGTTATCTATATTATTTTCATCAGTTGGCTTAGAATAATTATACTACTGCTTTTGTGTAGTTTACTTATGATTTGTAGAGCATACATGATCCATGGGTTAGATAAGGGTCACTTCTTACTTTTGACAACCGTGTTACATGTAGGGGTTGTCTTATGGCATGACATAAGGTCATGTAGGACTTTTTAGTCATCAATTGGTGCATCGACCCCCAGGCCCAAGAAGATCAGAGATTGGGGACTTATGAATCCTTTTAAGATCATTATAGGAAGTATCATCCAGGCGAGTGGATGTAGGGTAGAGGTTTTTATTTTGTGTGTAGCCAAACAGACTACATGTTGATTAATAGTCCCAATTCCCAAAGAGGAAATTGGGAAAATAGATCTCAGACCACTTAGTCCAATCCAGAAGTACCAACAACTCCCCTAGAAGACTGTAGGGTTTATAGGGAAGCTGCCTCGAACTCCTTGGGCAGTCACCGTCAAAATAAAGTTTATGCACTTGGTACCCATCAGGACATTGGTACATTAAAGGTTATGTATTGATGTATATGCCTTGATTTATTCTGGGCTATCCTTCTTTTATTACCTTTATATTTCATGTATATTTGGAGTTAGTCTTGAACTTTCCAAAAACCTTTCTCAGAATTTTCTCCACTTAGTGACTATAGATTTAATATGCATCCACTATAAGTGTCTTGTCTAATTCCTTCATAAAAGTATTCTAGAAAACTTAGTATAACTTGAGATGGAAGACTTTGATGTAATTTTTGGCTTTAACTTGTTACACCCATTCTATTCCTCGGTCAATTGTAGAACCAAAATAGTCAAGTTTTAGTCTCAATATAAACCAGTCCTAGAGTGGTCAGGAAGTTCCTAAAGGTCATTTTATTTTGTACATTAATGCCATAAAATGATCTCCAAAGGGTTGAATTTATTATCTAGTTAGTTTTAAGGTTTTTGAGCCCGAGACACCAAGTCTCAGTCATCCCCCGTAGTAAAAGAGTTTCTGGCTATTTTTACTAAGGATCTATCTAGGGTCCTCAAGTTAGGGAGATTGACTTCGGCATAGACCTGCTTCCTGACACTCGACCTATCTATATTCCTTCTTATAAGATGTACCCATTAGATTTAAAATAATTAATAGAATAGTTAAAAGACCTTCTTCATAAAGGTTTTATCCTGCCCAGTGTGTCTTCATTGGATGTTCTAAGTTATCTTTATTCAAAATAAGGATTTCTTTCTCTATGAATGTATTGATTACAGAACGTTATAAAAGGTCACTATTAAGAAAAATAATCCCATTCCTAAGATTGATGATATATTTGACTAGCTTCAGGGAGCTAGTTGCTTTCCAAGATAGACTTTAGATATGGTTATCATTAGCTCAAGGTCTATAAATGTGGCATGTCAAATAAAACCTTTAGTACTAGGTATGGTCATTTTGAGTTTATTTATGTCCTTCACACTAAATAATTATCCTACATCATTTATAGATCTCATGAACAAGGATTTCAAGCCTTATCTTTGCATGTTCATGATAGTGTTCATAGATGATATTATGATTTACTCCAGAAGGGAGGAGGAAGAAACAGACCAATTGAAATTTTTATTATAGACCTTTTAGATTAACAATTATATGACATGTTTTCAAAGTGTTAATTTTGGTTGAACTTCATTGATTTTCTCATTCATATTGTTTCCAATGAGGATATTTAGGTGGACTCTCAAAAAATAAATGAAGTGAAGAAATTTACTAAACTTACCACTCTTTTTGACATTAGGATTTTTCTGCATTTAGTTTGTTATTATAGGAGGTTTATTGATGTTTTTTCCTCTATTGATGCACCTTTGAAATTCTCACTTACAAGAATGTTAAGTTCTAGTGGTCAAATAGTTGTGAGAAAAACATTCAGGGTTTAAGAGCTCATTTGACTTGTGCTCTGGTGTTGACCCTTACAAAGGGTACCAATGATTTGTGGTATATGTGATACTTCCTATGTTGGATGTGTTATTATACAGAATGACAAGGTCATCTTTTGTGCCTCCCAGAAACTCAAGATTCATTGGAAGAATTATTTGACTCATGACCTTGCATTGGTAGAAATGATTTTTGCATTGAAGATTTAGAGGCACTATCTTTATGGGTTCATGTTGATAAATTTATAAATCACCATAGTTTACAGTATGTATTTAGTGAAAAAGAGTTAAATATGAGATAGAGAACATGGTTTAAGTTCTTGAAGGATTATGATATGATTGTGTTATACCATATAGGTAAGTCTAATATTGTAGAAAATGATCTCAGTAGGTTTTCCATGGGTAGTGTCGCTCATGTTGAAGATAACAAGAAGGAGATAGTCAGAGATGTGAACCATATTGTCTAGTTAGGTGTTTCCCTAATTTCAGAATGCTTTAGAGTCTTCATTGGTAGTTGTGGTGGAATAATCCAAAGTTTTAGACCTAGTGTTGCACCAGCTGAAGTGTGCAGTACTAAGAGGGAGATGGTGTGCTCGGATACTAGAAAAATATTGGTGGAGCCTTATGGTAAGAAATATAGCATCTACCCCGATGCCAAAAAAATATACCGAGACCTAAGAAAGGTTTATTGGTGAAATCGTATGAAGAAGGACATAGTTCAACATGCGACTAGGTATCTGAAGTATTATTTAGTCAAGGATTAGCACCAAGAATAAGGAGGTTGACCTATAATTTCACCGTTCTAGATTTGAAGTGGGAAGTGGTTAACATAAAATTTATTATAAGATTACCCTATATAAAGACACAACATTGACTCAATCGGGTAGTTATGGATAAAAAGACTAAGTCAGCTCACTTTATGCAAGTCAAATCAATCCATAAAGCTGAGTATTTTTCAAGTAATTTATATTTAATAGATTGCCAGGTATCATGGTGCTCCATGTACATCATCTCAATGGAGATATCCATTACACCTCTCTGTTCTAAAAAGTCTTTGCAGAATGGTACAGACACTCATGTCCATCTCAATACAACCTTCTATCCAAAAACAAATCATCAAAAAAAGTGTATGATTATGAAATTATAGGAGATGATTAGATCTATTATCTTCGAATTAAAAGGTAATTGGGATGATCATTTTCCAATTGTTGAATTCTCAAATAACAACATTTAGTATCCCAGTATCCAAATGACACCCTATGAAACATTGTCTGGGGATATGTCAATTTCCTATTGGGGGTTTGAGGTACGTGAAGCTTTAGCGATATGGCTGGACTTAGTGTATGAGGAGATGCATAGGTTTAGCTGATCCAAGAGCAATTAAAAACAACCCAAAGTCATCAGAAATCCTATGCTGATATGAGAGGAAGATAACTTGAGTTTGAGGTTGATAACTAGGTGTTCTTAAAGGTTTGTACCATGAAGGGAGTTATGAGATTTTGTAAAAAAAAAAAAGCTTAGTCCCCTCCATATAGGACCGTATTACACTACGAGGAGAACAAACAAGGTGGCCTATGTGCTTAATATTTTGATAAATCAAGCAACTATTCATCCAGTGTTTCATATTTCTTTGACAAGAAGTTCTTATGAGATTCTTTAGCTGTTCTTGCGATTATTGTGATAAAGAATATCTTCTCATATGAGGAAGTCCCATTTAATATCTTAGATAGACAGGTTTGCAAGATAAGGAACAAGTAAATTAGTTTGGTTAAGGTATTATGGTGAAATCAGTCTATTAGGGTGCTACGTGGGAAGCAGAAGCTAATATGAAGGTTAAGTAACAACACCCTTTTCCCTCAAAGCTTAGAAACAACTCAACCAAATTCCTTCCTCTTAGTAGTTCCTTTTAGCTTTCATGTTTCACATGAGCCTTCTCATGCTTCATATATCAACATTTGTTATATGATGTAAGTTTTAGTCATGTTTAGGTCCAGGCTAGTCAAGTGACGCAATATTCAGTTTCAATGCCTAGTGTTGTTACTCGTGTTTCATATTTAACCTTCAAGAGAGGATGAATGATCCCAAGGGGGAGATATACATACAAATGATTCCTTTATAAGTTATTAGACTTTTCTAAGTGATAGATACAACTTAAAACAAGTCTTGGAAACCATGAACTTGTTAAAAAAGTTTTAGGTTTAATATATGTGCCAAAGCATAGTTTTTAGGGTAATAAATATCCTATGCATCACTCTATGTATTTCCTGAAATAAACCCCACACCTAACAACATTCTTCTAGAGCTCACTGTCGAGCTATATAGTAGGTGGCATGATGTGGAAGCATTCCCATTGAATGATACACACGGTGTACAACTTATTCCAAGGGAATGAGATTCAGCCCTGGCTAATTCACATCATGTGTATTTTTAGCTTCTCGTCCTATTTTTTTTATGTTCTTTTTGGTAAATTCCTAGCTTCTAATACTAAAACTACATACTTTTTAAGTTCCCTAAGGGCCATATAAGCAAAAAATTAGAGAAATTTATATTATCTACATATTCACTCTCAAGTCATATGAAAAAACACAGAAAACACATACAATTCCCTAAAGTCAAGTGGGATTCTTTAGGTCAAGCTTATACTCTAATCTCTGTTATAATAATTGGTGGAATTGGCTATACTATAGGGACTGCAGCTGTAGATGGTGGTGCTGGAACTGTTGGCTGTGTACCTTCGGTAGGAGGACTACCATAAGCACTAAGTAACTGCCATAAATGTTATGAATGTCCAGAGAAGGCACTGCAACATTTGCTGGAACGGGTGCTGCTATAGGCGCTGCAGTGGTGCTGCAGGAACTGATAGAATCTCATAAGTAGGAGTAGGAGTAGGTACTTCTATAGGTGCTTTAGTTTTCTTTCTTTATACCGATGAACGTTTACAAGGCATCGGTGAAAGAGTGATGAAAATGAGTGACAATTTTCATGAAACCATCAAGGATGTTCGTATGATACTGGATTCAAAATGGAGACAATTATTTTCCTAAATGTCATTATATCCTTCCAAAGAGAAGAAACGGACGTCTCCGTGTCAATCCACATGACTCTAATAGACATTGGTTCTGTACACTAACACCGATGAACCTAGGCTCTGATACCAATTTTTCACGACCTAATTTCCTGGATCATGATGGCACCTACAATATAACCACAAGGAGAACCAACACCTTAGTTTGAAGATGAAGTGAAGAACTACTACATCTAAAATGGAAGGCACAAGTAAAAAAATATATAAATGAAGCAAAAGTAAAGAGAGTCAGTAATTCCTAAAACCCGATGTGGTGTAATAAAAAACAACTAAGTATAGATCAGGGAATCAAATGTCTAATACAACTGTATCCCCGAAATACATGGAGATTAAAATTAATGCTGAAGAGAACCAGGAACTGTTAGACGCCAAGCTCACTCTAAATCTTTAAAATCCAACAGAATTTTCACGAACAACAATCTCTGACTCATGATCGGGCACCTGTACTGGGATCTTCACATGTGCTAGTGTAGCATGAGTACAAGCTGTCAAAAAAACCCATACCCAGTAGTCTTTGATGGGCCCACTAAGCACATAATAATAGTAAAAGCAGTAAATAACAAAAGAAAATAAATAGGGTCACAAAAGAAAATAGTATATCATGGAAGATAGCTACTCAAATAAGAATCAAGCAATAGCTACTCATATAAAAGGATTTCAGGAAATGATGGAAAACATACCTGAAATCCGTGCAATAAAATATGTGAATAATAATAATAATAATCAGGAGTCAAAAGAAGATAGGAGGAGAATATGGATGGTATACCGGTAAACTCAAATAAAATAAGAAAGATTGATAAGATGATACAACACATAATACTCCATATAAAAAGTAAGTATTGACAATACCACTACAATAAATAAGCAGTAAAGCTACAATATAATAAATAACTTAAACACAAAATTCATGTTTACCGTAAGCCGTACACCTTAGCTTGGGTACAATGAAGAAGACATATTTTAAAATGTAAATACAATCACATGAAGTAACAAACCATGTGTGCCTTTCTTCTCCTATATCTGTAGGTCCAGCAGGCAGAATATATGGAAGGCTACACTAAATATTCCTGGTATATATCTCCTCCTTCCTATACCCCCCCACCGTATTGCAGTCCAAAGGCAAGGTCCATGGAGGTATGCTCACCACGTACAATATCTAATGTTATCATAACCTCACATCCCAAATCAAAAAGCCTTAAGGGTCTCATAGTCTGGCATCCTATGCCTCATATCAATAATATCATCAAGCAGTACTCGGCAAGTCATAGCATACAACGCCTCAAAATAATAGTATCACCAATATCCTTAATAGATTAGGTATAATCAAGTCTCAATAACCAATAAGTGTGATAAGTGTCGAGGATTTGTACTTACGATCGTATAACAACTGACTCAATTACCGGTGGTTGTACTCACTTATGAATGGAGTCGGCCTTACGTCCCAGAATTAATTAGTCAAATTACAATTCTTGATGCCAGGATGTAAAGCCTAAGCTAAAACATATACAAATAGTATTATCGGGTGTTCGATATGATACCAAGTCAAAAACAATTAAGAAGTCATTTATTTATATTGTTACTAGAAGATTACAATTTATTGGCTTATATCCTTATCTTTATTATTTCTAAAACCAGTCTCTAGCCTTCATGGCTCAATAATTCGGTGGTGATACTGGCCCAACCCCAATGGACTCTCGTTGGAGCCAAAGGTCCAACCTTTCATGTAATGTAAGCACAACATATCATCAAGTATTTATACATGAATAGATAACTAATAATTATCTATGTTGGATCAAGCATCACTACAAAATTTTAAGTCACAGGAACCATATAAATTGAGATGGAAAGGTATATATCGAGGAGAAAATAGATAAAAGAATGATATAAGGTCACTATAACTACCTACCTACCAAATCGACCTACCAAAATAAGAACTTAAGGTCATGTAGAGATTTTATAAAACTGTCAGGCATAGTACCTTCTTTGGTCATAGCGATCGCTAAAAGGAAGATGTTATTGCATTGAGGATAGGGATTGTGACACATCACGATTGCATACTAGAATCATGTGATCGCGTAAAAGGAAAAACTTGCTACATC
The DNA here is from genome assembly GCA_039654485.1 of Withania somnifera. NCBI lineage: Eukaryota > Viridiplantae > Streptophyta > Magnoliopsida > Solanales > Solanaceae > Withania > Withania somnifera. Next base: position 6,546 of record JBDJHY010606614.1, on the reverse strand, counting down.
ACGATCGCACATGGATTAATTGCGATTGCAGAGAAGGATTTTACCTACACCATTTGCAAGTTTTGGCAGCAGAAATTAAAGGAAAGAAACACTCTGAATCACCACTCAAAATGCGTTCGAAGTTTAATTTACTCAAACAAAGTATGAACACACACCCAAAATGATATTTTAGACTCAACAACATAGTTGAAATCAAAATCCAATATAGTTTTAGGAAAAATTTGACCAAGTCAACCCTTAGGCTTAAAATTATAAAATTTTCCACCATCACCTCAAAAATACAAAGGCAAGTCCGAAAAATGAACCAACACCTCCACTAGCTTGAAATTATAATTCTGGAGCTAATGGAAGTATCAAAATTCTGATCTAACACTCCTAACACAAAAATACCACTAAAGCTCTAACTTTGTCCTTAAACTTAACTAAAATCCGCAAATGAGCACAAATTGCAAACAAAAACTCCAAAATATAAACTTAAGGCTAATCTTGAATTTGTTTGGTATTCCGAAGCTAACGAAACTGTCAAAATTTAATTCTGAATTTGTCTTGATGGAAAGTTGACTTTAGTCAACGAGTAATTAGTTTTATGCTCTAAAATAGGAAATTTGAGATATTTCTCAATCGAGCCGCTAGGGATCCAAACTACCGGTCCTAGCAAGTCATAAATAACTTAGGGAAACTACTAAAATAATCTAAAATACAAAATGTTGTGTATTTATCATAAATGAACATGAGGAAAATTACAGTGTAGGTCTCAATAATGAGTGTTTTACTTGTGTAGGGGTTGACCCATGGGCTACGGGTTCTTTGGTTGTTAGAGTTTCCAGTCAGATCGATTAGCACATACCTTTAGACACCTTTTATTCTCTAATTAGTGATGACACATAGACTGCTGAGGGTAGCTACCAGGGCCTTTCAGGCGAATCTCAGTTGATTTATTATTATGACTTTGGTGTTCTATCTATGTTTTCTTGTTATGGTGGTTAGAGCAGCATAATGCTTTGTGGTACTAAAGCCTCACATTGTGTTCGATATTATGACCTTAGGTCTTGTCCCTTCTATTATTAATTATGGCACTACTGCTTATGTAACGACCCTTACGATCAATTATCAGAAATATGCAATGTTTTTCATTCTAGAGCATTTCAATAGCTGCCCTAAGTCATTTATGACTTTCTAAGACCGATAGTTTAGTTCCTTGGTATCTCAGTTGAGAAATATTTCAAATAGCATGTTTTAGAGCCTAAAACTAAGTACTCATTGACCAAAGTCGACTTTCCTTTGATACGATCTTGGAATTAAATTCCAACAGTTTCATTAGCTTCAGAATGCAAAACAAAGTCAAGTTTGATCTTAAGTTCATGTTTTAGAGTTTTTATTTGTAATTTGTGCTCATTTATTAATTTCAGTTAAGTTTAAGGCTTAATTTGGAACTTGAGTGGTAATTTGGTGTTTGAAGTGTTGGAACGGAATTTTTACACTTCCATCAGTTTCGGGATGATGAATTTAGGTTAGTTTGATACTTAGTATGCTTCCCAGGGTGCTCATGCCCAATTTGAGTTGATTTGTAGAAAGTTGAAAATTTACTCATTTTTACTAAGTCTTGGTTAGGGTTATTTTTGTTCAAACAACATCCGATGTCAATTTTATCAATTTTGTTGAGTCATGAATGTGTTTTTCACATAAGATACATATTTGGTTTGTCAAAATTTGAATCCTTTCAATTTTGAACCCTTGGTTAAAATTTCTAAAAGTTGTTGTTTTCTTGGTGCAGGCATAGAGTGATTTATCAGTCAAATGCCGATTTATTGGTGCCCGATAAATCGGACACTTCATCGATAAATCGGTAGGTACTAATAAATTGGCCAGTGTACCAAGAAGTCGGCAACTACAGATAATTCAAACATTTTTTATCGATAAATTGGTACCCGCCTAGATTTGCCGGTGCCCCAATTTATCGGCACAAATGGTTGATAAATCGGTTGCTGAGGCTTATTTCTTTAGCTTCCCATCCATTTCTGGTTCATTATTTCATTAACCTTTCTCTTATTTTCTCTCTACTTTTGGTGCGATTTGTTTTGGAAACTTTCCCAATCTTGGTACCTAGTTCCTTAAACCTCTCATAGATTTTCCTCGCCTTCAGTAGGTCATTTCATCCATTTAATTCTATGAAAATTAGAGTTTTCCTCCCTGATGCCGTAGTCATGGTTTCTTTATTTCATCAATTATATCTAAGGTTGTTGAGTAAATTCTTGTTCACTGGAGTTATTTAACTTCATAGTAACCTTTTCCTTTCAAGATTCACAATATAAATCCATTAAAGATCAAATCTTTAAACCCCTTTATACTCAATCTTCTTCAGGTTGTTCAAGGGTCTTTCCTTACTCGAATTGTGCTCAATTTCAGATCACAGGTTCATGGTAATATTGGGAATCCCGTGGTGAAGATTATTTTCAGTTTGGACAAGTTGGCCCTATGGGCATATTTTAGGCCCAATTTTAGGGCTAGTTCAAAACTGAGTATAATTTATACCTTTGGGCTCGTATTGATATATAAATTACTATTATATAAGTTCCAGAGCAATTGGATTTTTTTTTATATTAGTTAGAGTAATATTTGTGAGCTTATAGTTCTTTATCGTAGGATGATAGGTAGGCTTCGTGGGGCTATCTCTAGCATTATGGATTTAATAATTGTACTAAATAGCACCAGTGGGATGGGTATCTAGGTTTTTATAGTAACATTGAACCGTTCTTTCATTCATTCCTTATTAGTTATCTATTTCGGCATCCAAATTAATATATTGTCGGTGACCTAGGATTTATCCAATGATACATGTGCAGGACATAAGTATTTTTTGTTTCATGTTTATATATATACTACTAACGTGTTGTGCATTCATTATACGAGAGGTTGGTCCATTGGATCTATTGAGAGTGCATAGGGGTTGGGCCTGTATCAACACATGGTTATTGGGACATGGAGGCTAGACACATATTTTAGTAGTAATGATGAATAATGAGTAAAACCAATAAAATAAAATATTCTAATAATAATATAAGTAAATGACCTTTTAACTATTTTACACTCAATGGTGTACTAAGCACCCTATACTACTATTTTTACTTATTTTAGCTCAGACTATCTCCCTGGCATCGAAAATTTTCATTTGACTAAATAATGCTCAGACTTGAGACCGACCCCATTCGGAAGTGAGTATAACTGCTGATATTTGAGTTTGTCATCATAAGAAAGTGAGTATAACTTTTTGATACTAGCACATATAAAATAACTTACTATTACTATGACATTAAGGCATGGGATGCCATAATTTACTAATATTATAGTTGTTGAGGTGTGGGACTCATAATGTACTGATATTACATCTTTTGAGGAATGGGATGCCATAACTTAATGATATTACGACTTTGAGGTGTGGGACACCATAATCTATCTTATAGTCTTGAGGCATAGGGTGCCTAGACTTGTTGATATTATGACTTACTCAGACTTTTGAGATATATGAGGAATTGACCCTAGATTGGATATATTGGTGCTTATGGTAGGTGGTATGAGGGTATTTGATGACAGTAGAGGTTAGTTACTTCATGGTGTGTATTTACTTTTCTACACTTGTTTTCTTCAGTATAACCCTAGTCGTATTGGAGGCCTATGGGTGAGCATAATTCTATGTTTAATTCATTTACCATATGGTTCATTTGTTGCTTAGTTATTGTAGTGCTACTTTTTATACTTTCTGGTTATGCAGGATAATTGTGCTTTATATCATTGATTATTCATCTTTACCTTACTTGAGGTTACTGGTATATCATCTATATTTTCTCCCTATGTTTTATTTGGTTCTTTAATATTGTTTTTATTATTCACTATTAAGTGATTGGCTAGCGATATATGTTCTAATTGTTACTTGATTCCTATCTGAGTAGATAGCTTCCACGATGTGCTATTTTCTTTCATGACCCTAATTTAGTGAATTCAATTATTTATATTTTAATTATTATGTGCCTAGTGGGCCCTCGAAGGCTACTTGGTACGGGTTGCTTCTGCAACTTGTACACATACTACACTTGCCATGTGCAGATCCTAGTATAGGTGTCCGATCTTGATTCATCAACTGCTGTTCGTGAAAATTCTATTGATTTTTAGAGTCTCATGGTGAGCTTGGCATCTTTCTTTTCCTGCTTCTATTTAGTAGTGAGATTTATCTACATGTATTTTTATAGATACATTTGTATTAGACATTTGATTCCATGTTCTATACTTAGAGGTTTTGTATTACACTGACACCGGGTTTTGGGAATTTTTTATTCTTTATACTTCTACTTCATTCATATAATGTTTAATATACTTGTGCTTTACACTTTTGATATTTCGTCCTCCACTTTGGCTTTGGACTTTTGGGTTGGTTCTACTACTAGTTGTATAGACGGTGCCATCATGATCCAAGAAATCAGGCCATGATAGCTTATGTAAAATTTAGAACGCATTCCTCTATTGTGCTAGATAAGACTCTTTGTATCCTTCTTTGTAGATTTGTGTTTTGTCCTTGTTGTGCTAGTGAGACAGTGGAGGGCCATGAGGCTTTCAAGGGAGGTTCTAATTTGGTGGTGGATTGCCAGGGGTGATTTTGATTGTTTTTTAGTACGATGGGTTCCGGTTGTGCCATTGGCTTTAATGGGAGCTGATTATTTTGTAATATTCTGGGCATGGGATGGTTACCCTCTTTTTGTGTAGTTTTGGACTTTTGCTCAATAACCGTTACCATCCTCCATGCCCGGAGTACCTCTACTAAGTGATAGGGGTCTCTTACGTTCTCACTAAATGAGGGTCTATTTTATTGGTGGGCCCAGAGTCTGGTTCTCAGAGGTATTCCTTGGCTTTGTGTCTCACTCCTCCCCTTGAACTATTGGTGGTGCCTTAGGTAATTTGCTAAGGGATTGTCTAGTCCCGTTGTCTTATTGTAGCCTATTTGTCCTTCCCTCGTAGATGTTGTTCTCTAGGTACTATCATAGGCAACTTGTGATTGACTCATTCTTCCTCTGAACTTATTTGGATCTGATGGCCCGCTTGCCATAGGCTGACTTAGGTTCCTTTTATTAGCTTGAATGCCTTCTTGATTTTTTGTTACCTATATTCATAGACCCATATCATTTTGGGGATCAAAGGCTGAGCATGAGGTGATATAGTTGTATTGAAGGGTTGTTGTGTTCCTTTTTAGTGGTGGATCAGTCTTTTAGAGCCTTTATAGGTGCTTGCTTTGGTTAGGTTATCGTTTTGACTTCAATTATCTAGAGAGTACCTGTGCATTCCTCAGTATTCCTTGTAGTATGATGGTTGGTTTGTCTATGGGTCTTAATTTTCCTTTGTGGTCCCGCCTGTAGATCCTTGGTATTCACAACAGAGGTTTAGTTTAGATTTTAGGTTTACTTGGTGTTGAGATTTAGAGCTTGGCTGGTGTTTCTATTAGTTTTGGCTTCCCTAGTAGCTCAGATAGTATGTATCAAGTTGTACAATATAAGTGTAGTTCAGTAGGTTGGGTTGTATGCGAGGTGATTAAGGCAAGAAAAATGTAGATATGTGGTTCCGATTTCATGGTGTTTCTTACCAGTTGAGGGTTGGAGCGCTTTTGAGGTCTTGTGATGAGTATGTTCTTGCAAAGTATATATTTGCATTAGGGAGAAGCAGGTTATAGGTGAGTACCCCTCTGGGTTTGTAGGTGGTTGGAGTTTGCTCGATCCTATGGTGCAACGTACTTGGGTAATAGTGGATTGGTCTATGGGTTATAACCTAGTGTTGGAAGTTGGAGTGATCTTTGAGGTGCCATAGTTGGAGTAGAGGATCTTGGTTATGTATTTGGGTTTGTAACTGTGTGGATATTATGGTATCCTTCAACAGGGTGTTGAGTTCTAATTAGTCGGTTTGCTTTATTCAGAGAGGTTCATTATGGTTCCTGATCATTACTTGGTTCTTATATGTGAGGTGCCTAGGTTATTTTCGGGTTTAGCTCTTGGTTCATGATCGTGGAATGATGGATAAATGTTTGTAGCCACTACTAGGGGTTGGCTAGTTTGTGTTTCCCAAGATCCTTGATAATTTTTGAGTTTTTTGTAGTACTATATTTTTTACCAGTGGTCGTTTGACACCGATACCAATTTTTTGGGTATTTATTTGATTCTTTAAAATTCTACAGTTATTTATCTTCTGATTATTACACTTGTTATTTCTGCATTTTATATAGTAGTCCTGAACTTCGACTTCAGACTATGGGGTTGGTTTTCCTACTAGTGGTATAGTAGGTGCCATCATGATCTAAGAAATCGGGCCATGATAACTTATGTGGTATTTGGAATGCATTCCTCTATTATGCTAGATAAGAATCTTTGGAATCGGTATTTTTGTTCCCTGGCAGTTTTATATCCTGATTCCCTACTAATTATTGTTACTTCTGGCCTTCCTCATCTTAAAAGACCTCGAATCACCTTTTTATCATTTTTATTGAGTCTGTAATATCGATTACCTAAAGAA
>JBDJHY010606399.1:0-16392 GCA_039654485.1 Withania somnifera | reverse complement strand
CTCTTCATGATCAGGTGCTAGAGTATGAGGCTTGTAGGACTTTGATTGATTTAGATGGGCTTCTGAGGTATGAAGAACAGGTTTGTGTGCCATGGGTTGATGGTTTAATTCAGTTGATCTTGCATAAGGCTCACAACTTTAAGTATTTGATCTATCGGGTGCAACTAAGATATACCATAAACTACGTCAGCTGTATTGGTGGAGAGTAATGAAGAGGGATATCATGGAGTATTTTTCTTGGTGTTTGATTTTCAACAGGTTAAGTTCGATCATAAGAAGCTAGGTTGTTTGATGCAGAGACTCCCCATTCCTACTTAGAAGTAGGAGCATGTGACCATGGTATTTTTTTTGGGTTTAACGTGTACTTCCATAGATCATGACTCTGTTTTGGTTATCATTGATAGTCTAACTTAGTCAGCACACTCCATCCCTATTCATTCATCATATAGTGCAGGGCTATTGTCTCATATCTATGATCTTGGTACATAGTTTACCTCATAGTTCCATATGACTATTCAACCAGAGATGGGCACTGAGGTTCAGTTGAGTACACATTTCACCCTCAGAATAAGGTCAGTTCGAGAGGACTATTTGGGTCCTGGAGGATATGTTAAGGATTTTTTAGATTTTAGAGGTGAGTGGTGGTTTTTATATAATAATAGCTACCACTTTAGCATTTATATGGCACTATTTGAGGCATTGTACGGGAGGTGGAGAAGGTCGCTTTTTGGGTGGTTTGATGGTTTTGAGGCTATAGTTCAAGGTAAAATCTTGTTGCGAGATTCTTTTGACTCGGTTCAGATGATTCAAAAAAGACTGTGGGTAGCACAGAGTACAAAAAATATTTACAAAGACTATAAACTTCGTGCTTTAAAGTTTAGGGTTGGTGATCGAATGTTTCCTTGGGTATCTCTAATGCATGGTGTTATGAGGTTCGGTATATGGGGAAAGCTTAGCCCTAGATACATTGGCTCATTCAAGATACTGAAGAGAGTTGGTGATATGGCCTACTGACTAGCTTTGCACTTATGTATCTTTCTATTTAACCAGTTTTTATATTTCGATGTTGCAGTGCCATATTTTGGATTAGTGACATATGCTCCATTGGGATTCTATGTAGTTGGATAAGAGTTTATCATTCATTGAGGATCTAGTTTCTATTTTAGAAAGAGATGTCAGTAGGTTGAGATCCAAGGATATACTTATTGTTAAGGTGTGGTGGATGCATCGTCTGATCGAGAAGGCCACTTAAAAGATCAAGAGTGATATTTGAATGTAGTATCTGTAGTTGTTCTAGCCATCGAGTATCTTCTTCCCCTTCTTTTTCTATATTTTCTTGATTTTTAAGGATGAAAAGTCCTTTTTAGTAGAAGTTGTTGTAATGACCCTAAAATTTCTTTCTATGTTTTATGTGCTATATAGCATTCTAGAGCATTCTAATAGTTGTCCGAGGTAATTTATACCTTTTGGGACTAGTAATTTTGCTCACTGGCAGTTTGGTTAAGATTCACCTCATTTTCCCTATTTTGGATCATGAACACTGGTAATCGTTGACTATAGTCAAAAATTCCTTCAATACATGCTCAATATTGAATTTTGACATTTCCATTTGCTTAGGAATATAGATTTTTTTCTAGGTGGACCTTTGGCTTAGGTTTAGGAGCTCTTAGTGCTAGTTTATCTCCTTTGACGAGATAATTATTAGCCGGGACTTGGATATTTGATGTGGTTCACATTTGATGATTGAAGTTCTAGATTAGAAACTTGACTGTTCTATCAACTTGAAAATTCCAAGTTTTGATTATAAAGAATGTTGGTTCACTTCTCAAGGTGTTCGTGGTGATTTTGAAGTACTAGTTGAATTTTAGGAAAGTTAGGCTTAAGTGTTGACTTGGTTAACAATTTTTCTGAAAGGACTTCGTATCAATATTTTGACTGCGTCATTGGATCTAGAATGCCATTTTAGGTGTATTTGCACTACTTTTTTGCATGTATAGAATTTGGGTGGGCCCCGAGGCCCTATTCAAAGTCAAAAAGATTATTTGTTTTATGGTGCATTGCAGCACTAGGTTGACCCTCCAGGTGATTGGTACAATCTCTCAACCCTAGCACTGATATTGCTAAATCATTTCTCCTCATTTAGCACGATTATACTCCACTAGCACCAATGGCGCTAAATTCCAAAGGCTTTTTTTTAGCACTGTCGCACTCCTAAAGAGCTAAAACTGCTTGCTTCCTTGTGTCCCTTTAAGGGAGATTGCCCTACCCTTATGTAATAGCGATGGTTCCCGAAAATTCATCTTCAATTATATCACTTCCTCACAATGCAATCTTACTCCTTTGCCCTACAGCCATTTAGCGCGACTGCCATAAGACCCCTCTAAACCCTGATATTATTGTTATATCTTATTCAAGGTATGGATAAAGTTATCCTTCTCTTGATTCTCTTCTCCTCATCGTTTAGTTAAATTTCCACCTTTCAATCTCCATAAAAATGGTAGAATCCTCCATTGAAGGACTTGATGAGTTCTTGCTAATTTCTCTAAGTCCTTGAAATTCAACTCTTTACTGGCTTATAGGTTGTGCACTAGACTACATTCCCTCCCATAGTTGACTACTCATTTTCATTTTTGGCACGTAATTCATCTTTTCTTTATTGTGAACTTTGTAAAGTGTTGCGCGCTCGTCTTTTTCTTTTCCGAAAACTTTTTAGCCCAATATTTACTTAGATTGTGTTCATTTTTGGATCATGAGTTCCTGGTGTTTTTGGAACTCCGTGAAATGTTTGTTTTGGGTCCATTGGAAGGTCTGGCAGGCCTGTTTTAGACCAAAATTTTGACCCAATATAGAATTTAGTATAATTTATACAATTAGATTCATTTTGATAAGTAGATTCATATTTTATTAGTTTTGAGTTCATTTTAGTCCTCTGTATGTTAGACGAGCAGGTCGACGTATGCTGTAGTGTTATTTTGGCCGGACGGTAGGTAGCCTCCTTGGGCTTACTCTAGGGATATAACTTTTATAATTATGCTAAATAGAACCCATGGGTTGGGATAAATAAGTCTGTACCATGACCCTTGAACATTTAATTTATTCTATTTCATCTCTCTCTTTATAAAAGCACTCGGTGTAATACAACACCTTTGACCTATTATTGGCCACATGATGGCAATAAGGTAACTCAAGAAGTAGTAGAATGTTGTTGCATGGGTTGGGTTTTTGTTTTTTCCCATAGGTTTGGGCTGTTTTTTGTGTTGTTAGTTGTAGCTTAGATTGAGCCTATATAGGGCATCCATTAATTATAGATATTTCTTGTGTATGTGCATTAATACAACATGAGTGCCATGAGGTTCAACTTTTAAGATTATGCATTGAGTATAGGGGCCTATTATCACCAGTTTTCGAGATATTATGGCCTTGTGGGCATGTTTTCATATATTAATGTATAATTAGACTAACATTGGTAAAATTGGAATTTTGATAAATAATAATAACATAAGTGACTTTGATACTTGTTTTAGACTCACCTGCATGTAGGGCACCTAGTACTACCTTTTCCACTTGTGTTAGACTAGGTTTCAGACCCTAGCACCGGGTAGTATCATTTACTATTACTGTTGGCACTTGAGTCCGACTTCACTTTGGTAGTGAGAACAACCTTTTTCCGCTACATCGTGCTTATTTGTTCCAGGCCCTGTTTTCCTAAGATACTGAGATTTTTGATATTGAGTAGTATAATTATAACACTATAATAATACATTTGATGTCGGGACGTGAACCTCCCTTATGCTCCGCGATATCAACATGTGAGGCTTATTGCGATGCTAGGTATTTTTGTACATGATTGGCATAAATAAATGGACCTTGCCATTTTGTGGACAGACACGCGGGAGGGGAGGTATGCGGTGGAATGGAGGTATGCGAGGGAATTAATTCAATGGGTCCTACCTTCTAGACATGTGGGTATCGAAGGATGATCGTGCACAGGAACTATTGCATCATTATGTATGTGTTTACATTATCGCACTTTTTTTTCTTTATGTACTCTTAAATAATATGGGATGCCAGATGGGTAAGCATGACTTATGTGTACTCTTCCATTCATATGGTGGCTTGCAAGAGTTTTAATCTTCTTTTACTATTTTATACACTGCTAGTGTTAGTTGTAGACTTTACTTACTGATAATCCTTACCTTGTGGGCTTATTTGTTCTTGTTACTATTTGTTGTATCCTTCCCTTCTATATCTTGAAGTTACCAGTACACAACCCGTTTCCCCTTAGTTATTTTCTATTTTCTTGCCTTACTCTCATCTTATTAGTATTGTACTACTACAAGGATCCCAGATATGTCCTTCTCTACTTAGCTTAGTTTCTACTCCTTGTTTTAGCAAGCATTATTCATACACTTCTAGTTTCTTGCTTATTTTCTATATGGCTAGCCTCATGTGTTGTATTACTTCCGTCAATGACCTACTCTCTTTCTGTTCCTATTATTTATACTTGTTATGTTCCTAGTGGGCCATCAAATCCTATTGGGTACTTGTTTCAGCGAGTTTTTTGCATACTACACTTGTGTCTCCTTGTTAAAAATTTGAGTACTAGTACCCGCAACTGACTTCATTGTTCGTGTCTCCTTGCTGCAACTTTTGTAAATAGAGCTTGATATTTGGACTTCCAACTATATCCTGCATCTTATCAGCTTATGTACTTTTTCACTTTTGTATTTCAAAGATGGATCTTGTATTGTACTTATGAAACCTTGTACGTTGTGTTTTTAGTAGGCTTTGTATGTACTAATACCAAGTCTCTATTTATATTATATTGGTTCTCTTAGTTCATATATATCTCCTTTCTTCTTTCACTTATTGCAATTGTGTGTACCTCATTTGCTTTAGTATCCCATTACATATGGCTCTGGGTTACAAGGTTGATTCTCCTACTTGTGGGATAGTAGATTGTATCATGACCTAAAAGTCGGATCCTGACACCTCCCCAAGACTTGATATCAGTATATACAAATCCTACTATATGGTATAGAGTAAAGGATACATAACTATAATACAAGACCTGTCTCCATTATACAAAAGAGATAAAATAAAGTCTGATGAGAGGCGGATATACTAGACATCTAAAGTTCACCTTTTATCTCAAAATCTTAGTAGGAAGGAGGAATGAACAACGTAATCAGCGGCAGGTTCTCATATTCGGATCTGCACTAAGAAGATGCAGAGTGTAGTATGAGTTCAAGTTTCTGAAGATATAACCAATATGCTACGAGGGACTACTAGGAATATAACAAGCATAACTACAGTAAAATAAAAGAATATACAAGAATCAAGTCACAAAAACAAATAGGACAGCATAGGAAGATAGCAACATAGAAAGGAGAAAAAAAGAAGATAGTGGAAAAGTATCTCTAACATAATCACAGAGTAGGAACTCAAGTAAGGAGAGAAAGAGATACTCAAGATCCTTGAAGCAGTACAATAATAATAACAGAAATGTAAGACAAAACAAATAGAAAGAAAGACCACAGGGAAATGGGCGGTGTACCGGTATACTCAATAAAATAGAAGGGAAGTACAACAAATAACAACACACATCGATAAGACTACAGGATAAAGATGATAACCAGATTGAACTACAACTACTATTAGCAGCATATAAATTAATGAAAGCAGAAAAAATGCTTCCAAGCCCCCATAAGAATAGAAGAGTACAAGCAAGTCATACTCACCCATTTGGTATCCCATACTACCAAAAAGTTCATAAAGAAAATAAGTTTGCTAAATTAAACCCAAACACAATGAAGCAATAGTTTCTGTGTACGTTCCTCCTCCAGTACCCATAGGCCCAACAGGAAAGACCGATAGAAGGGAAAACCCAGTATATCCCTACTCCTACCTATATCCCACCTCCAATCATACCAGCCCAGAGGCAAGGTCCACAAAGGTGTACAAACCATGTACCAAAATTGAGTGTCTCAGTATATCTCACAACATGGTATCAACTGCTATTTTATATCAGAATAACTATATTAGGGAGTCTTAGCAACTCAATGCCACAATGTCCTGATATCTCAGTAACCAATTCTCAACTTAGTAAATGTGATATCGTAAAAAAAGGTTGTACTCACTAATGAATGCTAGTCCGACTCAAGTTATATTATTAATAAGTAAATGACAACTCTCAATGCTAGGGTGAGAAACATAGGACAAAACAAGTGAAAAGAAGGGTAGTATTGTGCGCCCAACACTCTTCCAGGTCTAAAACAAGTGATAAACCACTTATGTTATTATTAATTATCAAGAATCCCATTTATACCAAATATAGTACATTTAGCCATTAATCCATGAAACACAGATCACAAGGTAATACAGTCTCAAAAAACTATAAATAATCCTTAAAACTCTAAACCTCATGGCAGTTATGTTGTATGAATGCATATCGCAAATAATATTACAGTTGCCCTACCGCCCTACACAGGCTCAGTCTAAGATAACATTTATCAACATACAACAACAAGACAAAACTCAAGAGAAAAAACCAAAAACAAACACATTCATTAGCATCCAATACTTCTTGAGTCACCTTACGGCCATTACAAGGCTAATACTAGGTCAAAGGTTTGGTATTGCACTGAGCATCATGACAAAGAAAGATATGGAGTATAAGATAATACATGGTAAAGGGTCACAATATTTACCTAGTAATCCCAAACCTAGAATTCCATTTAGCATAATTATATAGGTTATACACCAAGTGTAAGCCCAAGGAGCCTATCTTTCATTCGATAAAAATAACGCTACATCGCATGAATATTATCTCATTTAATGTAAGATATCTATGAATATTATAAAATCTAGTAAAATAAGTATCTAAACATCAATACAAATCTAAAAGTATAAATTTTATCGAACTTGATACTAGGCTAAAAATCAAGTCCAAAACAGGCCCACGGATCCCACTAATCGGACTCAGAAATGAACATTGTTATGGTGAGCACAAATTGAGTAAGGAATGAACTCAAAAATTCTCGATGAAGATGAGGAATAAGGAATAAAGAAATACATAATTATAATGAATAAAGTGAGAGTTACACAAAGAATATGTACCACGAGTGCAAGGAGAAGGATCACCAAGGTCGAGTCTTACAAAGAACCAACCAACAATAATTACCTATTGTAATTCAAGAATTAACAAATATTATAAGAATCCCAAAAGGTCATCAATGGTGGATTTTCCACGAACGTGGAATAAATGCAAAATGGATTACTTACCATAGAAATAGAACAAACCACAAACATATAGCCTACAATCTATCTATACTTCCCAGTATTTACCAAGCTTAGATAGAGTATTAAATTTTTCAAGTGACTAAAATATTGAGGTTGAGAAATATATTTACTGTCAGCTGCTTGCCTTTGATAACAAACCTTATGGTTATTTTTGTATTTTACATGTTAACTTACATTCTAGAGCATTTTGATAGCTTCCCCAGGTCATTTATAACCTGGTAGGATTGGTAGTTCTAATGGGATTGGTAGTTTGGTTGAGATTTATCTATATTTCCTTATTTTAAAGCCTAAACTTACGTACTCATTAACTTTAGTCCATTCCCTCAAGGCAATCTTTGAATTAAATTTGGATAGTTCTGTTAGCTCCAAAGTATGAATTTTAGTCTAGGTGGACCCTTGGTTTTGGTAAAGGATCTTATGGTGTGATTTTATCTCATTTGATAAGATAACAGGTGACAGACAATAGAATTTTAAGTTTGGTCAACATCTGATAATAAAAGTGATGTATCAGAAATCTAATTGTGCCATTAGCTCTGGAATACCGAGTTTACTTTAGAAATAGTATTGGTTAAATTCTTGATGTTTCCATGGTAATTTCAAGTTAGTTTATAAATTTTAGCTTGGTCAACATTTCTACAAAGAAACCCTATGTCGGTTTTTTGAGAATGTCGTTGAGACATGAATGTCATTACAGGTGTATATGAACTAGTTATTTTTATGTATCGAGCCCCCAACTCATATCAAACCATTATTGGAGCAATTCCAACTTAATTAGAATTTCTGGTAAAGGCATCAACAAGTGCATCTCACCTGCTATACCTTGGTCGCTGCTTCAATATTACACCTATGATGTCCATCTCACACCAGCAATGGAAGGTGTCCAAGGTTTGCACCTATAAAGTTCTAGTTGTAGATGTGACCTCTCCCTTGTAAAGGATTCTCTGCACCTGTGAAAGAAGGTGGTTTGGGGACCTTTCACCCCTACAACCATTTTTCCACTTGAGACGCCACACCTACAACCCTTTTTCTACAGGTGTTACATTTCAAGTTTTATACATATGTCCTTAACCTCAATATTTTAGCTTATTTTCTCTGTATCGTTCTTACTCTACCTTCTCTCTAAGATCATAAACTTCTATAGGAAGTGTATTTGGGTGTTGGAGGCTTTTCTTAGCTCAAGTTCGTGGTGTTAATCTTCTTTGGTAAGTTTTGTAATATTATGGTTTCAACTAAAATGGCATTTTTCTCAATTGATGATTATTGAAAATCTTGGTTAATCCTTGTTAATTCTTAGAATTTCAGCTGGTATTTGACCTTAGAAGAGCTTTGAGCTTGACCTTACCTTGTAACCAACTTCTCCTATTCATTTCGGTACGTAATCCCTCTATTTTATCATAAAATTTTTAATATTTCATTACTTTTCCATCTTCATCTCGGGGTATTTTGAAGCCCGATTCTTACTGGATTATGCTTATTTATGGAGCATGAGTTCATGGTGTTTCCAAGGACTCTTTGATAAAGTTTATTTCCAGGTCCTTTTAGACAGTCTCGGGGGCCCATTTTCGGCTCGATTTTGGCCTAGCCTATAACTTAGCATAAATATATCTTTGAATTATTCTTGAGGTGTAGAACCATATTTTATCATTTTTGAGGTTGTTCATGGACATTCGACATCATACAAGCTAATAATACTATGCTACAACATGGTATTCACCGAACAACAGGTAGGTTCCTTGGGCGTACTCTTGGAAAATAGCTAATGTAGTTATGTTAAATAGCATCTATTGATTGGGATTACTAGGTCAATACCATGACCTTGACCATATATTCTATTCTACTTGATTTTTCTCTTTCGTACGACGCTTAGTGTAACACGACACCTTTGACCTAGTATTGATGTTATGATGGTCGTAGGGTGACTCTGGAAGTATTAGAATGTTGTTGTATGGGTTGGTTTCTAGGTTTCTCCTTTAGGTTTGGGCTAGTGATTTTGTGCTACTACCTGTAGCATATACTAAGCCTATGTTGGGCATAGCTTAGCTATATATATTTCTTCGGCATGCATTCATACAGCGTGAGAGCCGTAAAGTCAACTTCTGAGAGTGCATATTGGAGCTTGGGGCCTATTATCACCTTTTTGTGACAATGTTTGGCCTTAGAGGCTGGTTTTTTTACTAGAAAAACTGGTGTAGATGGAACTTTCAATGTCAAATAATAACATAAGTGACATTTCTACTCATTTTATACTCAGATGCATGTCGGGCACCCGATATAACATTTTCTGCTTGTTTTTTACTAGGTTTCATACCTTGGCATACGGTACTGTCATTTACTAATATTGTTGCCGCTTAAGTCTGACTTCACTTTCGCAATGAGAACCTCCTTTCCTACTACTTCCTACTTATTGTTTAACGACTCTATACCCCTGATTTACTGAGACTAGTGGCACTGATTTTCCAAGATTATGGTATATGATACCACTATAATGAGGCATTGGATGCCAGGACGCGAGCCTCCCCAAGGCTCCATGATATATGTATATAAGGCTTATTTTGATGCTAGGCATGCTTGTACATGTTTGTACGTGATTGACATACCTCCATGGTCCTTGTTTTTCTAGGGACAGACATGCCAAATGAGGGGTTTGTAGTGGAGTAGAGGCATTTGGAGTAAGACCTTCTGTGGGTTCTGCCAGTGGTGCCTATTGGTACCAAAGGAGGAGTGTAATAGAAACTATGGGCATTATTATGTTTGTGTTTATTTTATCGCACTTGCTTTCTATATAAACTCTCTAGTGGTATGGGACACAACAGGGTAAGTGTGACTTTTGTGTACCCTTCAATTTTTATGGGGACTTGTAAGGGTTTTATTTTCTTTTTCTTCTCAATATACTACTAATGCTAGTTGTAGAATTTACTTATTGACCATCCTTACCTTGTGGGTTTACTTGCATGTCTTTTTATTTTTTTGTATCCTTCCATTCTTTATCTTGAGGTTACCGGTACACCACCCTTTCCCCCTAGGATTCTTTTGCATCTATCTTGTCTTATTTTTCTATTAGTATTGTTGTATTGCTACAAGGATCCCAATTATGTCCTTTTATTCTTACCTGAATTCCTTCCCCATGTTTAAGCTAGCAATGTCTATATACTATCAGCTTTCTTGCTTCCCTTCTATGTAACTAGCTTCCTGTGTAGTATTATGTGCTTTAGTGACTTTCTTACTTTATATTCCTTTTATTTAATGTTTCATACTCGTTATGTGCCTAGTAAGCCTTCAAAGCCTACTGGGTACTTGTTTCAGTGACTCGTACTCATACTGCTCTTGTGTCTCCTAGTTCATATTCGAGTATTAGTACCTGTTGCTGACTTCATTGCTCGTGCTTTGTTGCTGTCACCTTTGGAGATTTAGGGGGATCCTCGGACGTCCATCTATATCATTTATCTCATCATGTCACGACCTAATTTTCCAGATCATGATGGCACATACTATACCACCAATAAAAGAACCAAACCCCGTAGTCCGTAGCCGAAGCGGAGGACTACTACATTCAGTGCGGAAGAATATCAAGTCATAAGGAATAATAAAGATGCAAAATTAGATAATAAAGAATAACTATCCAAAACCCAGTATCAGTGTCAAACGAACCACTAAGTATAGAATCAAAACTGAAGAAATACAGTATCGAAAAGTCTTTGAAATACAATAGAGATAAAAAAAAATATACATCCGAAGAGAAGCAAGATCGAGCTGGACGCCTAAATCACCCTGAAATTTTGATCTGGAAAGAATTCGAACGAACAGCGATATGTATCACGAACGCAAACCTACATTCGGATCTGCACAAGGCGAGTGTAGTATGTGTACAAGTCGCCAAGGCAACCCGTACTCAGTAGGCTTCGAGGGCCCACTGAGCGCATAACAGAAATAAGAGCAGTAAATAACAAAATACAAGGATAAAGGTCACAGAAGCAAGTAGGACAATCCGGAAAACTAGCATCTCAAGTATTAACAAATGTTACATAGACAGATAGTGCTAGCTAATCACATAACAAGATCACAGGTAATGGAAAAGAACGTACCCGGCATCCTCGCAACAAAATATATGAATCATAACTCAATAAATAATAGGAATCAAGGAAGATAAGGAATAGAACATGGTCGGTATACCGTAACCTCAAGTGAAAAGATGAATAGATGAATAAGAGTTAAACAATTGATCCCACATAACATGAACAACAAGCAACCAACCAGGATAACTAAACAGTAATATTAATATAACATACACAATTAAAACGCTGACAAGTCGCCCTAAAAGAAATGCAGCGTACACCACAAGAATCACACTCATCGTAGGCCTTATATCTCAGCCAGGGTACACTAAAGAAAAACAAGTGCGGGAAGTAACACAATGCATGAAGTAACCATCCTATGTATGCATCTCCTTTGGTACCCATAGGCCCAGCAGGTAGAACCCATGGAAGGCTATCCTAAAGTTCCCGGCATATGTTATCCTCCCATACTCCACATACCCCATCCTCTGAGTTGAGTGGAAGACTAAAGGCAGGTCTATGGGGGTGCATCACCACGTACCAATTAAGTAACATCATATCCTCAAATCCTAAATCACTGAGCACCAAGGGTCTCAATAGTCTAGCATATCATGCCAAATATCAATATTACCGTCAAGCCGAGCTTGAAAACCAAGGCTACAAGCCTGTATATCATCATATCTGATAATAATCACCAACAAATGAGGCATTACCATGTATCCATAACCAGTAGTGCCACAAGTGTCAAAAGTTGTACTCACTACCGTACAGAGACGGACTCAAGTTCCAGCGCTGTACTCACTGCCGATTCTAGGTCAGACTCAAGTGCTAGCATTAATTAAGTAAATGATATTTTCCCAGTGCCAGAAGGGGAAGCCTGGACTAAAATAAGTAAAAATAGTGTTACCGGGTGCTCGACTCCATGTCAAGTCTAAATTAGTAAAAAGCCAATTACTTATATTACCATTACGTATTTCAGTTTCTTAATTCATAGTGTTATTCATCATTACTATCATAATCTTTCTTTAGCCTCCGCGACTCAAAATTGAGTGGTGATACCAGCCCAGCCCCAATATACCCTCATCGGAGCCTTAGGCTCGACCTCTTGTGTCATGAATACACAACATGTCAATAACACATATAAATCACAAATAAACATAAGATATCTGCAGCATATACCCAGAAAGGGTATATGATGAAGCTTTCCAAATCAATAATTTTTACTCCAACTGATATCAAACGTGCTCCAAATGATCTAAAACTTGAGCCAATGAATTGTACAAGTTAACACAAGTCTAACAGTTCAATGTAAACTATGTTCCGAACCGGGCCCAAAATCGGGCCTAAAACAGGCTTATGGGACCCGCTTGCCGAAACCGCCAATAAAATTTATCATGGGGTTCCAACGCTACTAGGAACCCATGCTCCAAAATTTAGAACAAGGCAAGCAAGAAAAGAGCTTAAGTCAGCCCAGATAGAATTCAACCAAAAGTGTTTAAATATTCAACATAAACAATAACCAATCCAGAATTCGGATGAGATAATAATTCTAGGAGTAATATACATACTTACAACGAAGAATTAAATAAAGATCAAGTTACGGAAGGATTTCTTCAATCCTAATTTATAGCCAACAATGGAGGGGTAAAGGAAAACAAGGAAGAAGAAGGGAATTAAGTAATAAAGAAGAAGGAAGAAGAAACATACCAATTATGTGTATACACGATGAAGAAGGTTGATAATCTCTTCCTTGGACTTTAGATCAAGTTTGGGGAGTATTCTAGCTTTGAATGAGGAAGAAATAACGTTTTGGGTATGAAAATAGAAAAGTGGCTGTGGCTGGGAATTAAATAAAATAGCCAGTCACAATAGCTTTCGCGATTGCGTGGCCTATGGCAGCGATCACGCTGAGGAAAATTATAAGGCATCGCGATCGCAAAGAAGGTTTTCTAGGACAGAATTGCGATTGCGTAGAGAGTACCACAATTGCAAAAAGTACAAAAAATGGGCATCGTAATCGTGTGAGCAAGGACGCGATCATGAAGAAGGAATCGGCATGCACTAGATGTAGATTTTGCTGCAATAATTCAGATTCTGCACCAGCTGGTTCAGGAATCAAACGAAGCCCAAATTTAACAAACCAAATATGCAACCAGCATGGAAATGAATTTTTGGACTCAACGGAATCAATGAAACTAAAGTCCGAGATCATTTACTCAAAATGACCCCTCAAAACAAAAGGGCCTAAAGACGCATTTCTTTGCCAACACCTCGAAATTGCAACGATAAGCACAAAATTAAACCAACACCTCACCTAGCCTAAATTCATCATTCCAAAGCTGATAGAAGCATTAGAATTCCAATCCAACACTCTGAATATCGAAATACCACCCAAGCTCCACTTTTAGGCTTAAACTTCGCTAATTTCCACAAATTTGCAAAACTTGCAAACGAAACCTCCAATATGCAAACTTAAGGGCGATCTTGACTTTGTTTGGTAGTTTGGAGCTAATGAAACTGTTGGAATTTAATTCTGAGCTAGTCTTGAAGGAAAGTTGGCCCTAGTCAATGAGTACTTAGTTTTAAGCTCTAAAATAAGGAATTTGAGATATTTCTCAACCGAGTCACCAAGGATCTGAACTGTCAGTCCCAACAAGTCATAAATAACTTAGGGCAACTATTAAAATGATTTAAGATGAAAAAAGTCATGTATTTATCATAAATGACCATGACAGTCATTATAGTTTCTTTCTTAAGATGTACTTTGGGTAACAACCTCTTTTGCATAACTTCAACCGCCTTCTCCTCCACATTTCCCTTTGATAGATAAGGACCTTCGCTTGTCTCACTTACCTTGGGTTGTCTTACTTTATTATCACCCTTTTTAAGGGGTTCATGCTCGTCTTCCATTTCTTCATCTCCATTTGCCTTTGGAGCAACATCTACTTCCTCATTTCCTATAGATAATTTCTTACTACTTCTCATGATCATTTCCATACAATGTGCATTGTTCATTGGATTTGAGACCGTGTCACTTAGCAAAACTCCTTTTTGGTGAGGATTCAGTTGTGCAGACATTTAGCCCATTTGGGCCTCAAGCTGTTTAATTGTGGCTGAATGAGAGGACACCATTTGATTCATAGATGAGATGTCACCTTTCATTCCATGCACCTCTTGGTTCATGCTTGTAATAGCTTTGTCCGTACCATCCACTTTCTCTAAGATTTTAGCTAACATAGATTCCACCTTGGAAGTAGATGAAGAGCTTTCTACTTCTTGTGGTCGAGCTCTCTTATTTGGTGGTACGTAACGGTCACTACTGTTTCTTGCCTTCTAATCCTGGTAGAGATCAAATGTATCTTTCTCTCTTTCTCACTCTTTCTCATACCAATTTCCCATTTTCTCACGATTCCAACCTTGATTCCTGGCTTTTTGTTGATAGGTCGGTCGAGAACCCACCCCTTGTCTGCTCATAAACTTCACCTCTTCTTAATACATGGCTGAAAATTCCTCTTCTTCTTTGAACCTATCACCATGGTCCATAATGGCATGCACAGGCTTAGCAGGGGTACCCATGACATGCTTTGTCACGAGGTCCATTTGAGTCATTAAACGGGCCATCTTTTCTTCAATATCATCATTTTATTTGGTGGGATAGCTACTCAGGGATGAGGAGGGAGCACCTACTGCCACCTCGGCATCCCGAGTATGCCATGCCCTATTATTTGTAGCCAATTCGTGAAGAAGAAAGGAGGCCAAACTAAACGTCACATTCACCATGGACCCTCTTACCAAGTTATCTACCAACATATTGTTCAAAGGACTAAGTGCTCTATAAAAAATTTGGAGTAGTACTTTTTTCGGCAAATCGTGGTCATGACATTTTGCAAAGGAGCTTTCTTGAATCATATCCATGCCTCATACAACGGCTCCTGAGGAGTAGACTTGAAAGTAGTGATAGCATCCCGAATTTGAATCATGAAGGATGGTGGAAAGAATCTTTACAAGAAGGCCTTTTTCAATTCTTCCCAAGTAGTGATTGACAAATGGGGGAGTTCCCCCAACCATATTGCCGCTTCACCTGTCAAAGAGAATGGAAAAAGCCCCAGCCGCTGGGATTCTTGAGAGATGTTGGATATAATAAATGGGTTGCACACTTCCAAGAAATTTTTTAAGTGTGCGTGAGGATCTTCGTGTGCCATGCCTCCGAACATCCCCTTCATTTGAAGGAGATGCAACATCGTGCTTGTCATATGAAAGATGGCATTTCCCTCAGTTTAGGGAAGCCGGATGGCACTTGCAAACCCCTTGTCATCCATGTTGTCATTGTCCACCTCGTGGACACCCCAATTGTAGGAGTTTCTTTTGTGGTTGCTCCAATTCATTTCGTCACCTATTTCAGCACAATAGAGAAACCATGTAAAATCCAGTCAATTAGCATAAAAAAGTGAAAAATTACACTATCATAGTGAAATAAAAACTTTTACTCCCCGACAACGACGCCATTTTGATAATGCTTAAATACACCTTTAAAACCAATCAAAGTGTGTACATAGTCATTGTCAAGTATAATTACCCAACTAGGTTGGGGTCAAAATCACGGGGAGTGATGTAGTCTATATTCACGATGGTGTAACAGGTCACTAAGTTATGCTAATTAACTCGACAAAAATATAGGAAATATAAAATTGGGGGATTGGTTTACTGTAGTAATATGATCCTCCAGCTTATCACTAGAGAGTGGTTCCATAATTACCTATGTGAGTAATAAGGTTTGGGTGCGTTACTTGGGAATGTGCTCGGATACCTTTAGCTATTGGTGAGGATGACAGAGTGTTTGAATGAATGTATGGTGTGTTTGTGTTGTGCAAGCTAGATTCTAGGTGAACGAATAAACATCTCTATTTACTTGTTCATAGCATTCAACTCATTCTCTCGAAATCATGAATACACTATTGTATACAACCTTTAGGTTCATTGGCTAGCAGCTATCTCTAGTCAACTAGTGTATTAGGTTTACCCTAACCAATGCTATGAA
>JBDJHY010606290.1:0-16392 GCA_039654485.1 Withania somnifera | reverse complement strand
CATCTCTACAATATCGATGTGTAGGCACAAAACATACCAATCCGACTCAATATTGCTAATTGTAAAGAAAGGCACACTCATCGATTTTAGTGGACTAATAACTACTATTTCATTGTAGCTACTAAATATGAGCTAACTTACACTTGGATAAGTACTCAATTGAGCTAAATTAAAGTTGACTAAGTATATTAAACTTAAAGTTCATTTCTAATCACCTTCAATTCTACTAAAATTAACTAAACTCCAGTTCACAAGTACTCAACTTCACAAGCTCACCCTAAAATAAACTTCACATTTTGCTAACTTGTAATCACCTTTAAGTTCACCAAATTCAACTAAACTCAAGTTCACAAGTACTCAACTTCACAAGTTCAACCTAAAACAACATTAAAGTCCACAAGCTAACTTATATTTGACCAAGTATGAGTTGTATATTTTTGGCTAAGTAAGTTCAACTTCACCCTAAAATCAACTTCACATTTTGATAACTTGTAATCACCTTCAAGTCCACAAAATTCAACTAAACTCAAGTTCATAAGTACTCAACTTCATAAGTTCAACCTAAAACAACATTAAAATCCACAAGCAAAACCATGAGCTAACTTATATTTCGCTAAGTATGAGTTAATTTTTTTCTAATTGTAAGTTCACAATTTCACCCTAAAATCAAGTTCACAATTTCACCCTAAAATCAACTTCACATTTTTCTAAACTTAAAGTTCATTTATAATCACCTTCAGGTTTACAAATTCAACTAAACTACTCAAGTTCACAAGTACTCAACTTCACAAGTTCACCTAAAAAACTTTAAAGTTCACAAACTAACTATGAGTAAGCTTACATTTGGCTACGCATGAGTTATATATTATTGGCTAGATAAGTTCACAAATTTATTGTAAAGTCACCTTCACATTTTGCTAAATTTAAAGTTTATTTATAATTAAATTCAAGTTTACCAAATTCAAATAACTATGAGCTAAGACAGAAACTAACATTTGGATAACAATGGGTTTAATATTAACCTAAGAAAACCTAAAATCAAAATTCAAGTTCACAGTTGAACCTAAAATCAAATTCAAGTTCAAAAATTCTAAAAAATTTCATAGTAATTCAAGGTTTATAAACTAATAATGTTCAAAATAATTTAAGATTCAAAATAGACAAGTTAAAATTGATGTATTTCAACTAATTAGAATAAACTAGTTAGGGGAAAAAATTAAACTTTCACAACTCAAAAATAGACAAGTTAAAATTAATGTATTTCAACTAATTAGAATAAACTAGTTAGGGGAAAAAATTAAACTTTCACGACTCAAAATTTGATCATGATACCTATCTCCCCACCATGATAGGTCAGTCAGACCAACGATGAACATGTGGATAGCAACAATAAAGGAACTAAAACGTAAAACCATCTATATATAAATAATCGCATGACTCGGTTTCCACTGTATACAAGCTTCTATAGAGTTATACAAAGAAAACTTAAAGTGAGAACAAGGTCTTCAATAAGTAAAGACACTATGAAAATAAAATATAAGAGAAATCTTCGACAATTGATGATGAGACGATCAACTATATCACAAATGTATGAAGGGATCCTAGACTGA
The DNA here is from genome assembly GCA_039654485.1 of Withania somnifera. Taxonomy (NCBI): domain Eukaryota; kingdom Viridiplantae; phylum Streptophyta; class Magnoliopsida; order Solanales; family Solanaceae; genus Withania; species Withania somnifera. Next base: position 14,782 of record JBDJHY010606290.1, on the reverse strand, counting down.
CGAGGAAGGCAATAACAAAGTTAGGGGCTCAATACATACACAAAAGTACAAAAAAGCAAACAGTGAGTACAAAACCATAGTACTCAGCAGCGTCCTCGACTGGTCTAATTATAAAGAGAAAACAAAAGCTCCTGACATCCATCAAACATCCGGTACTATAACCTGCAACAGTATATATATAGGTAGGTAGGTAGGTAGATAGATAGATAGGTAGGTAGGTAGGTAGGTAGGTAGGTAGATAGACAGGTAGATAGGTAGACAGGTAGACAGCTAGACAGACAGACAGACAGATAGATAGATAGATATAATAGCCCAACTAACAATACAAATCTAAAGTATACGAGATCTGTACAGCTACTCAATACTTATAATCATGAAATACAAGAGGTGTGTTCATATCATAAAAGTAAGTATCAATGGAAGTCTCATGAAATTATAGAACTAGCTAATCACATATCACCATTAGATAATAATCAATCTCAAGTCATCCCTCAAAATCAGATAGTCTCAACAAATCAATTAGATAGACGAAACAACCAACATCATATATCAAGTAAAAATATGGCATAATGCAAGTCCATTTCATGTACACACTGATTGGCATTTATATATGTCTCAGCCAAGAACTATAGAGGACTTGCAAGGTCCATTTACTAAATAATTCACAACCTCCGAAATTAACCTCAGACGGTCTAATAAGTAAATCAGACATCCGAAAATAGGCCTCGAATTGTCTATCCAATAACTCAAATCTCCGAAACGAACCTCAAACGACCTACCAAATCTGGACATCCAATGCATAATCATTTTTCATTGCTTACTAAGACATGATTCAAGTCTTATATTCAAATATTTACAAATCATGGGATTATCACAATTTCAATATTCCAAACCAATAATATCGGTCTCTCATGGGCAATCACTATCAAGGATCCTTTCTATCTCAATCTAGATTCAACGGGCATTACAATTTCGATTATAATGATGTCAACAAATCATCTGGGGCAATGTCAAAAGAAGATTCACAATTATCCCCAAAATTCTACACCAAGACATCATTTTCAATCACATAAGTCAAATCAAACCAACTCAAATCTCAAAATTAAATATATAATTTACAACTTCTCAAGAAGTCACATTATCAAAAACTTTCTCATTTTAGACCCTGCATACTTGATATCATTACCCCCGGTATATCCATTTCTCTCAAATTTCATTATATCTAGCACACAATTGTTAACACTTTATAGAAAGACCAATGAAACATCAGCTTGCCTTTAAAGAGGGAAAAACACTAAAGTCAAAGTCTTGCTCTTCCGAAGTATCTCAGAACGCTCTCAATCTATTTAAATATAAATTTTATATAAGAAAACAAAACTATCAACATACATATTTTCATATACTTTAAAATCATATCCAGAAAGTTAATTCAAAAGTCAAGCTCGAGCCCTAATGGCAAACATGGAATTTTATTTCAAAATTATGTTACCCATAACTTGGGGAGTTCAAATATGAAATTTTAAAAAAATAAAATTAAAATCGACCTTGAAATCACCAATTTATCAAACATTAAATTAACCGAAAAAAACTCAAATCTTTAAGCTTATACGCAGTTTAAAATCATAAAAAATATAATAAATCAGTAAATTTATGATAAAATCAGCTTACCCATAGCATAAGGATCCTATATATGAAATTTCATCAAAAAACGAGTTCAAATCAATAAAACTTCAATTTTCTCTAATAATTTCACGAATGAAGAAAAATTGCAGCTGGAGAAATCATAGAAGAATGCCAAAAGGAGTATTGGATAGTAACCTTCTTATTAAACCGATAAGAATGCCGCAAGAATCACTAAATTTCGAGCTCTAGAACTCCTAATTTGCTCAAAATATCATATAAACAAAGTCTGAAATTTAAATACTCAGATAAATACACCAGAAATTCTGCACCATCCACTTAAGTTTTGCTAAAAACCCATAACTTCCTCATACAATAGCGAAATGGCCTGATTTTTTTTTTTGCGTTAGTTCTAAAATTTCAATTCGGATCTATTGGTACCATCTTAATATAAAAAATGAGTTCATTTCAATCAAGTGATCCTATTAAAACTCCACAATCAAAAACTTCAAGCTCTGAATGAGTACCCAAAACTCATCATGGACCTCTCGAACATAAACAAATATTGTAAAACACATTTTAAAACTGTTGGAATTATCAAAACACTTGAACGATGTTATCTTAATCAGATGTTGACCGAAAATAACTCTTAATATAAGTATCTCCAAATTTTCAAATAACGACACAAAATACATTCAAAAGCCTCGAAAATTGAACCAAACCTTCAACTAGACCAAATAACATATTTCTGAGCTAATAGAATTGTCAAAATTCCAGTTCGCCCTTGCTATCACCAAATATTGACTTTGGTCAACTCTCTTATACTTTGAACTTTCAAAGTTTAATTTTTTTTCCAAAGCTTATCTAAATGACATGGGACCGAAGCCAATAGTTCTACTAACCCCAAAATTAAGTTCCGAAACTAACATAAAACACAAATCAAAGGTCTTTCTAGACCAAATTCGACAAGTTTTGAATCGAAACACTCTAACTCTGAATGTTGACTCAAGTCACACTTACAACTTAAACTTTCAAGTCAAACCACCTAAACTCATCACGAAAGCCTAAAACACAAATCAAAGGTCTTTCTAGACCAAAATCGATATTTCGAAGCTTATAGAACTGACAGATTTTCGATCTAAGGTTTCGAACACCAAATGACCCCAAAAGTCCATTATTTCTACTTTAAACCTAGAAAATCAAAATTTCTCCAAAGCTTGCCCAAAATCCTTTCTGTTTCCGAACCAACCATGAAACGAAATTTAATTTTAGATAATGCAACTATGGGAAAGAGAAAATGGTAATATGCTAAAAACAAAAAAATGACTTTGAGGGTCATTACATAAACATACCCTAAGTTGAAATAAACTAACAATATAATTACAATATTGGCTAGTTTGAAACCGCAATTCAACAATTCAAACACACTTGCTTTAACAATGCAAACCCTAATTTTGACCACAAAAAAAAACATTATGAACAAGACCTTTCCCGATCAATTTTTCATTATAACATAAGAAAGTTGTCCACACTAACAACAAATAACTATACCCACCTACAAATATATTAAAACTAGCAATATAATAGAAAATTCCTAATTTGAAATTCTATAGATGTACTTGAAAGTGTAATTACAAAATAAAGTTAAATTTTAAACCCTAATCTTGAAAATTAGGATTTTGACTGGACAAGGGTTGTTTGCCAGCGCGGTAGTGGCGTACGACGGTGGTGATGGTCGAAAAATAATAAGGGAGAATCGAAAATGGGAAAAGAGAAAGAGTGACGTGAGAAGTAGGAGGAAATCCGATTTTGAGTTTGTAAGTAAAACTAAAAGTGATGGATAACGTCTTTTAGTCTGTCGCTTTTAGGATTAATGAGTTGACTGGGGTTGATAAAAAATTACGGACAATTACCACTCTGTCCGTCGTTTATTTAATAAATTAATTAATAAATTAAAAATAACCTAAAAAAAGCAAAGGACAACGTGGTAAATATCTATCATTTTTATTAAAAAAATAATAAATTATATATAAATGATTTAGCGTAAAAATCCTTAAAATAAAGCAACGGTCAAAATCACGTTGTCCGTTCTTTTATTAAAAAAATTATAAAAATAAAAATAATTTAAATAAACGAAGAACTGCGTCGTTCAATTTTGTTGCTTTTTGAAGTAACATAGTCCGTCGCTTTTTAATGCATCATTTTTAAAATCTTTTTTAATAGTGATATTAAGCTCAAAGAGATTAAAACAATATTCGAAAGCGATTAAAGTACTAAATGGGAAACAATGACTTGTACACACATTTTAGCCCCAACAACATCAAGTAATTATATCCATAATAATTTAGTCAGAAAAAAAAAATCACTCTAAGATTTTTTATATCAGCATGGGACCTAAACATTTTTTTTAAATAAAAGCATAACAAATTTTCATTTGTCCTGATACTTCTTCTTTTTTCAAGTTAATGGCCAGATTTTTACGTATCAATATGATAAATAATTAGCAAAATGTAGTCAAATTGGTTTTAAGTTAGAATATGAAAAATCAAATGTTTGAATATAATGAAGATGATGCACAATATTAATATTTACAAAGTAATATAATCCTGAATTAATAAAGATTGTGATAAAGTGATAAATATTATTTTATTATTAATTAGATTGAATTGAGTTATGAATATAAAATTGTTTATTACTTTATTATTAATTAAATTTTGAATTTGAGTTATGGATGTAATATTGTCTTTATTAAGTAATGTCTTACCTTATTGTGGAATGTTATGACACTAATCAAATTTAACGTCAAAGTGGAGCAAGGTTTTCTGGAAAGTTGTCCAATTGACAGAACAAAGTGCATTTCTTTTGTCGCTAGGCAAAGCATCCCCTCAACTCTCACGTTGTCCAACCTTGCAAGTCTGTTTATATTATTACCAACAATATTTATCTTTATATTATTGTAAATAATATTATCTCATTGTTGATGTTCACACGGTGATCAGCAATCAATGGAGAAATTTTACATGTTTCATGCAGTGTTGCGGAATGAAGGAGAAAAGTTATTGAAATATGTTTCACCATGCTGATAGGATCCAAATGTATCAGCTGTTATAGAAGAGATAAAGTACAATCTACCCAGTTATATCTCTTCGTAGGCTAGGAAAAAGTGGTGTTGCTGGTAGGAGAGAATGTAATGTTAGAGGACAAGTGCCTTTTGAAATGAACGAAACGAATATGGCCATGCAAAATGCCAATTGTGATATTGGTTCCACTTCAAAGGATCGCACTCAAGAAATCACTCAGGCATCAGGTATGACATATCAACTATCGCATAAAGAACCCCCCCAAATAACAAGGAATTCAAGTCTTTCATCACTTAAGAATGTGTTTTGTTGGTGCATTTTAATATTAAAGTAAAAATATTAAATTGTATGATAATTTATGGACATAAAGTGAAGAAAATGGTATTTTTGTTTTTTGGTAATTTTTTATATTTTATTTGTCCATTATCTATCACATCGTACCTTGTAATATATGTAACTCGTGTAACTTATAAGTTATTCATTTGCCTACATTACTACCCTACCTTTTTCTATTCAATTCAAGAAAGACTTGTACAACTAACTATAAATAGTGGTTTTGCATTATGTTGTAAGCACATAATTAAAAAGAGGAAGAATGTTAGAAGTATGGGGAAATTTTACAGTGTGTAGTAGTGAAAGAGAGAGTTGAGACAAAGAAAATACTTTTAAGTCTTCAACTATATTCACTACAAATAAGAGTAATATTATATTGAAGAAATGTGTTCTTTTTGAGGAGTTTTGGACTCTTCAACTAATCCGGAGTTGTTTGAGTTGTACGACATCGTCAGACTGTTGTATCCTAGAGGAAACAAGTCAAGAGTGATACTACTTGATCAGTGTAGATTATGCCACCGTGGGCTTGAATCTCCTTTAAGAGAGAGAGATATCTGTGCCTCAGCCTGAATATATTTTCTATAAAGTTTTGTTCATTTTATTTTTCAACTGTAGTTTATGCATTTTGTAGCTTATATACCAACAACTTTAAGGAGATTTTTGATTTTGTTATAGTTTGAAAAAATGCGTATACCAAAAAGGGAGAGACCTCTCTCTTCACCGTCACTAGACCTCTTCAAGAGAAGGAAGGAAAGAGATAAACAAGTAAACTATTTTTCTACTTGTTCAACTCAAGTGAAGAAAAGATTAAAAAAAATTCTAGTTATCGCACAAGAAAGGTTAAAAAAAACTATTATCTAATATTTTTGATGAATAAAGTGGTACTACTTTTTATAAACATAAGGTGGTGTTCAAATTCTCAAAATAGTGGAGTTGATGAAATGAAAAATATTCATCTTGAAAAAACATGAGTTTTGCATCTTTGAGAATGCTTAAAAAATGTGACAAGTGCATATTTTTTGTCTTGGAATAATTCACATGTGATTATGTGATGAATGGCTCAAACATGCATGTTATCAAATAAATGAAAATATTTATTGAGGAACCATTTATTGGGTAGGATAAGTTTTATTTTTGGAATAAAAAATACCCTAAAACATGTGATGAAATTTTCTTGACAAAGCACATTATGGAGAAAAATTGTGAAATACAACTTTATTGATTGTATGACCCTTGCAACTCCATGTGATTCAAATGTGTGAAAATAGATTACAAACAAAAAGGAGCATGCTAGCCTAGTCAACAATATGAGATATATGACTAATTGCACTTGATATAAAATTATGTATGTAGTATAACATGTACAAACAATTCAATTATATTCACTTGGTGAGAAAGTTTATGGCTTGTATTATTAAGAAATTATTATGGTATACTTAAAAGTGTCTAAAGTATTTTTGATGCAGATAAGAAAAGTTGATGCTATTTGTTAAATATGAGAAAGTCAAATTATTATTTGCTAACTCTACCATGGAGGTTGAACTATTTATTTTAGCTTAACTAGTGAAAAAGTGAATCAATTTAGAGATTTATTATATCAATCATTTTATTTTAAGAAATTTATTTCTGTAATTTTAACTCATGTGATAGTATCAAAATTTGTTGGTAGAGTATAAACCATTAATATAATGATTAATTCGGGCCATGAGAAGAAAACACAATATTGTGAGATTCTATTGATTATTATGAGATTATATTGATTATTGTTATACAATTAATATTAATTGTGTTAGATCTTGTGATAATCTTGCAGAGCTAGACCATGATCATGGCAAGACAAAGGGTCTGAAGCACACCGAGAGGGATTGAAGCTCAAAAAATTCTAAGTCATGTATGAGGAAACCCAACCCGTGGACTAAAAATCTTATTAAAGGGTTCAAGTCTGAGATCACTACTGACTCTGGAGTAAAGGTTACTGTTTTTGCTAAGTGAAGGTTCAATGCAGAACACACCTTGATTATGCACAATAGTCCCCCTTCAATTAAATTGGTGTTGAACTCTCCTATTTGAATATTAAAATGAGCAGGGGAATGTTGGTGCATTTTAACATTAAAATAAAAATATTAAATTGTATGATAATTTGTGGACATAAAGTGAAGAAAGTGGTGTCTTTATATCTTGGTAACTCTTGTAACTTATTACACTTTATTTGTCCATTATCTACCACATTGTACCTTGTAACCTATGAAACCTATAAGTTATTCATTTGCCAAAATTACTACCCCACTTTTTCATATTCAATTTAAGAAAGACTTGTACAACTATAAATAGTGGCCTTGCATTATGTTTTAAACACACAATGAAAAAGAGGAAGAATGTTAGAAGTATGGGAAAGTATTGTAATGTGTAGTAGTGAAAGAGAGAGTTGACACAAAGAAAATATTTATAAGTATCCAGCTATATTCACTAAACAAATGAGAGTAATTTTATGTTGAAGGAACGTGTTCTTTTCGTGGATTCGACTCTTCAACTAATTCGGAGTTGTTTGAGTTGTACGACGTTGTCAGGCTATTGTATCCTAGAGGGGACAAGTCAAGAGTGATACTGTTGGATCAGTGTAAATTATGCCGCATTGAATCTCCTTAAAGAGATCGAGATATCCACGCTTCAGCCTGAATATATTTTCTATAAATTTTTGTTCATTTTATTTTTCAACTGTAATTTATGTATTTTATGCATATACACCAACATGTTTGGTAGTTATTGGTCTCAACATTTTGAGAATGCTCCATACTTTACCCATCAACAGTGCCAATGTTCATTGATAATCCTTGATACCATTAATAGTTTAGAGGACACGGACATTGAGATGGACGGTAATGAGTTGGATGATTCCAACGATGAAGTGGGTGGTAATGATTGGGATGATGCAAGTGAAGGTGGTGATACAACTATTTTGCTTTCCTCTGTTGGAGGAACTTTTCCGTTTAAGGAAAAGTGGTTAGGATGGAATAGTCATTAATCGATTGAAGTTGAGACTTATGTCGCAAATTAATAAATAAGACTTGTTCATTGGTCTACGATCTGATGCAACTTGTCTTTTTTGTGTGATACCATACCTCATTGAATGATTGTTTTCCCTTGTCTCTGCGAAAGAACTCCCTTGTTTCATCGGTGCAACTGCCATTTGGTGGGAAAACTCCATGCTTATCGATAAGAGAAAATAAACAATTATAGTAAGCGAGAATGATGAATCATCATTGAAGGAGAAGCATACAATTATTCCTAAGCTTCGTGGGAATGATATTTTAATATCTTTACGTTATTTTTTTTTTAATGTAGATGATTTTAATTGTATAAGTAAAAATTTATAATTTTTACCTTTATTTGACAAGGAGTGGCTATCTTTATCAGTATGCTAAAAGAAAAAGAATATCACAACGATGAAAAGAATGATGACAGGATGACTTTGATTGTATAAGAGAAAATGTCCTTGTTTTAAATTTGTATGCTTCTTCTGTAACTATACTAAAGAGGACATTACAAGGTGCAAATTTTAAGTCTATGTCAGACAATTTTAAAAATTACACTAATCAAAAGATGTCATCTCAATCTCACTGATCATGAAATACTCCTTCACTTCCATAGTTTTATGTGGAGATTAAAAGAGAAAATGTTTAGATGAATTATGTATTAACTCGTGCAAGTGTTTTGTCATAATTTGTGTCTATGATGTGCAAGTAGAATAGTGAAAGGATGCATGGAAAATTTAAAGAATGATATAAGTTTGGTGGTATATGTTTGTTTGAATTGTTAGAGGGAAGGAAGGATATCAACTGTTCCTAGACATTGGATGCGACTTGTATAAATTTTAAGAGAGTTAAAATTACATTAATCACATTGAAGATAATTTAAATGTACAAATTTGAAAAAGTAAAAAGGATCTAGGAAAGTAGATTTTATTGAACTGTGAAAGCAATAATGCAACAGAATAACTCACATCTCATGAAGAGCAAACAAAATTTTGTCGAGGCTAAAGAATAATAAAATCGTTATTCAGATTAATGTTTAACGTTTTAGCCTTAGAATGGTAAGTCATGATAACACCTTTAACGTCAGATTTCTTACAAAAATTTGAAGTGGCGGAATCTCATCACTGGTGGTAACGAATTAGGTCAAAAATGTTACTCCATTATTATTTAGCCTGATGATTAATTTTTTAATAAAATATAGCATAATACGTTACTGTCAACTATGTATATACTAGTTTTATAAAGTTTCAAATAAAATGGTGAACTAATTTAGATAATAACTTATTTTAGAAAAATAAATCCATTTTTTTGTCTTAACTTTAATAAATGTAAAATTAAAACATGATTAATTATCGATGTTATAATCTTCTTTTTAAAACAAAAATATTTATGATTCTTCCAATATCCAACATAATTTTTTTAAAGTTAAATATGAACGACCCATTTAAGTATTATCAATATATACGAACTTAACTTACATAAGAACATAAAAGAAGAATTAGAAAAAGGAAAAGATCCATTTTAATAGATTTCGTTTCTTTCTCAGCGATTATTTTTTTAGTATCATTTTGTTATCAGTTGAATTGGTATAGTTCATAAATTGACATTTTTTCATTACTCTAAATAACAATAAAATAAAAGTAATAAAGGGAAGGACACAAAAATAAATGAAATGAGAAAAAGAAGAAAAATAGACTAATTCATCTTCCTTCTTTTTTTCTTTTCCTTTTAAACATGATTTATTATACGAGGTCGTTATTGAACTTGCTTTCTAATTGATGAAAGTTAAGCTAAAATTAGTCTACCTTTAAAATCTTACTTTATGCTCCATGTTGAATTATTGATTACAAAAAAATAAAAATAAGGACAAGATTGTTATAAATTATAAAGTAAATACAAGAATAATATTTTTGAGGAGAAGAAAGGAAGTTATTATTTTTTGTGATGGATCTCATCTTGAGGGATTAATTTACAATGGGGAAAACTCCTCTATTTATATGAGAACATTGACCTTACTTTTCTCCAAAAGATAGATTCATCCTAACTTGATAGACATTTACTATGATTTGATAGATATAAGAAATAGACAATCACTATAATACAAATACTTTTATAACTTTCTCCCTTGAATGTCTATTTGAAAGATAATGTGCTTGATTAAGAAAAAAAAAAACAGTGAAAAAGAGTCTAGTGAAGAAAAAAAAGTACATATCTAATAATATGCAATCCGGCCGCCCCATTTAAAATCTTACAGAAAAATCTAGTGGTACAAAATATTGTGAAGAAAAAAGAGTACAACGCGTATTAACTCTCCCTAATGAGAGCATCGCTTCAAAAACTTGAATTTTCACATTCAAATCTTGTGCATCATCTTCTCTGAAGTTATAATTGGTATAGACTTGGTGATTAAATGAATCATAAAATTACCTGAATGAATTTGTTGCACGCTGATATTTTAAAGATCATGTTTGTAGAAAAATCATGGAGAAATGTCCTTTATTTTGTCTTTTTTGACATATTCTTCTTTCACTTGAGTTATGCAAGTGACATCGTTTTCATACAATATTAGAACCTTCTTTTTAAATAAATTCTGTTTCATTTTAAATAGTAGCCATAACCCTCTCGAATAAATGATATGACAAATTTCATATAATGCACATATATAATTTGTTTGAAATCAAACTTTGTATATATCCTTTAAATACTTGCATTCCATGATCAACAAAATTTTGACAATATTTTTTAGAATACATATATTCGTACAAGCACTTTCATTTGAAATATGCAAGTGACCTTATTTCATCATCTCCATATAGGAGTATAACTATATCATGCTCATAAGTAAAATAAGATGTTTAAATTCACCTATTGCAAAAAATATGGTACTTCAAGAACAATCCAATTCTGTAAGTTTTTCATTTCAACGGATAATCTATTGCTTTTAAAAACTCCCCAAGAGTTCCAATGATGTTCAAATCATCAATTTATGTCATATAAGGAATATAAATAAACTTCCTAGGAACTTATATGTGTTTAAGATATTTTGAATCCTTAAAGGATTTTCTCATATATCAACCCCAAATCACCTTAACTAAAAGAAATATTTGAACCTTAGGGTCTTTGAGCATGGAGGTGAAAGAAGCCTTTATTTAATACCCACATTCTAATTTTAGAGGATTTCCTAAGAAAAAATTGGCGTGTAAGGTTGGACTTGACCCTTGAAAGGAGAACCCTAAGCATAGGTGAGAGGCCTTTTATATCGTACCTTTTCAGAGAGAATTTTCTAAGTGTTGGATAGTAGAATAAAATGATCTGGATGACTATAAAAACCCCTTTCTAAAAAGCTTAAAACGATAAGGTATTGGTCTAGGAGGGTGGGAAAATTACTAAACTACCCTCAAGAAAATGAAATTAAGAACTAAAAATCTGAAGTTCGTGATCGGGTTGATGGTCCATCGACTGAAATGATGTGTTGTCGATTCACCCGTGATTTCTTTTGCGAGTTTTAAACTGGCTAATGTTTAAGATTGATGGATAGATCGATGGTCCATTGACTAAAATATCGGCTTATCAACTCTGAGACTAAAATTTTCACCCATTCTATCAATTCATTCTATAGTCGACTTGAAGAGCCATGAATTTAGTTGATGGACCATCCAGTAAATCATCAAATGGGTTGACAAAAAGGAAATAAATAGAGGAATTTAGTTGACATTTAGATCCAATAACTGTCGACTGGGTTGACGCTCCATGAAATTTCTCGTCAACTTTAAAATCTCAAGTTTTCAGCTAAGCCTTTCAACTAAGTCTATGCATGAACTTGGATATTTAATAATGTGTTAGATTATCTCCCACTTGGGATCGTTCATCCTCAAATAAAGACAAAAAATGAGTCTAAGTTGAACTTAACTAGCATGACTGTAGCTGAATGCTTAACATGCTCATGATAGCAGAACTAAACTAGATATAGCTTGACATACTTGGCATGAATGCATAAATATAAAAGTATGAAAGGCTGATACTAAGTGTGGAAATGGAAAAGAAAATAGATGGGAATGAGGAGTAACTACCTCATGCTGGTCCGGTGTTAGGGTAAAACAGATGTGGGTATTTTGTCATCATATCAACATTTGCTTCCTATGTAACTCCCTCAACGGACTAATTTCTCCGTAAAATTTTGGCTGCGAATTTGCCTATCTAGAACCTAAAATGGTACCTCCTCATAAGTGAGACTACCCTTCACAATAATACTCTCTACAGGCACTAGCAAAAAAGGGTAACCAATACACTTATTCAACAAAGAAACACAAAAGACTGGACGCATAACTGCCAACTCAGCTGGAAGGTCTAACTCATAGACCAGTTGTATCCTTCTCAGATTATTATTGGGTCCTATATAACAAGAACTAAGCTTTCCCTTCTTTCCAAACCGAATCACCCTTTTCATAGGGAGAATTTTAGGAATACCCAATTATCTACCCCAAGTTCCAAGTCCATCCTTCTTACATTTGCATAGGATTTTTGCCTACAATGGGCTTTTTTCAAACTTTAACGAATGATCTGAACTTTCTACATAGCCTCATATATTGATTCTATCCCTACCAACGTTGCTTCACCAACCTTAAATTAGCCAATGAGATATCTACACCTCTTCCCATAAAGAGCCTTAAATAGATCCACTTGGAAATTAAATTGTAGCTGTGTCGTACACAAACTCTATCAATGACATGATCATCCTAATTATCATTGAAGTCGAATGCACAAGATATCAACATATTTTCCAATGTTTGGATGGTCCACTCTGCCTGGCCATCTATCTGCGAATGGAAAGATATACCCAAACTTTTCTGGAAAGATTTATAGAACTACGAAATAAATTGAGTACCCCAATCTAAAATAATAGAAAAGGGAATATCGTACATCTTAACTATATTCTGAAGATAGAGCTTGCCATAGTACTTTGCTGAATAATTTGATCTAATAGTAGGAAATAAGTTTTCTAGGTCATTTTGTTTACAACAACCCAAACAGAGCCATGCTAATTATGTGTACAGGGTAGACCTGTAATGAAATCCATATTAGTTAACTTCCACTTCCAAGTGGGTATGCCGAAACTCTGAGTCACACCTTTCGGTCTCTAGTGCTCAACTTTGACCTGCTAATAATTACGACACTTAGCCACAAAGTCAGCTATGTTCCTCTTTATTCTGTTCCACTAAAAGACTTATCTCAAGTCCCTATACATATTGTGTCACCCAAATTGATAGAGTATTTGAAACTTGATACAGATCGATATACGAGGCACACAAAAATGGGAGAGATAAGAAACAAAGAGAAAAGATATGCCGCAACTTACAATAAACTCACCGGTTTATAAATAACAAGGGACTGATTACCCTCACCTTTTAATTGAACCAATGGGTTAACTATAAATTCCAACAAACAATCAATGAAAACCAAATTAAATCCACAAAACGGAAACCTTCGATTGAATACGATAGAAACTAAGGGAATCCAACCTCAACCACTTCCTACGATTACGCTAAATTATGAATAAGTTATTCTAGTCTAAGAACTAAGCTCTCCAAAGAGTTTAAGTGTTTGTTCATCAAAGTCTTTTGTAAAATAATGTAAGAATACCTATTTATAGTAATCTAATTATTTCATAAATACAATTGAGCCCAAAAGTGACTCAATATGACAAAATAGTCCTTCAAGTCTTAAAATTGTCACATTGCCCCTCAAGTTTGTGTCTTATCAACTCAAGCCCTTGAAGTCTTCCACCATTTCTAAGCTATCTTCCAAACTTGAGATTACTACTTTTGGTCCTCGTAGTCTCCCGTTGGAGCTCCTTTCAATGCATTTCTATTGCCCATGCCTCAGATCTTCTTGTAGATATGATGCAACATAGGTCTAGCATGATTGGCGCGATACGTGCTCGTATCATCCCTCCTTCTTAAAAAGGATTCATCCTAGAATCCAACCCTAAAAACAACAATGAAGGAACAAAAAACCAATATCTCCTCATAGTATGAGGGTTAGTACAACGGTACGCACCAGCAATTAAAAACCACCTTAGATAATCAATTTTTCTCCACATCCACACAAATATGAAAAAGTCTATGGAAAAAGAAACTTGGATATCCCAAGGGTCACGATCAACAGAATCCTCATAAAAGGAAAACAATAATTTAAAAGAGTTACGAGTGGTTTGAAAACAGTGAAAATTGATCATCCATATGGAACTCAAACCTCCACTATAAACTAACCCCAACTCAAAATGGGTTTAATCATACGCAAAGAGGTAATATAGAAAAATGCTAAGAAACCCAATTTCCTTTAATATATGTCTACTCATGAACTCACTACTAGGATCGGGACTCATGCAAGTACATTATCACAAGGGGAGACAACAAAAGAAAAGAGCTTCCTTGTGGAAATAGGCCACCTCTCTTGCCCCAACAATCTTTTAAAAGGAGTAGACTTCCATATGGAGTCCAAACACATACTTGAACTTTCCTATCCCATTGAAGGTTGTTGCATCCAAACACACACGCAAGTGTACGCGATCGTACAAGTATATAGTAGCTCTTGCCAGCCGGATTGTCGAACCCACAGGGACTTGTAAATTATTAATTAATTCAACTAAATGAGCTATATGAAGACTTAACTTTAAAAGTGCAAATTGAGGATTTCAGAATAGATATTAAGTAATGT
>JBDJHY010606179.1:0-16392 GCA_039654485.1 Withania somnifera | reverse complement strand
TAGTAGTCCTCCGCTTCGGCTACGGACTACGGGGTTTGGTTCTCCTACTGGTGGTATAGTAGGTGCCATCATGATCTCAGAAATTGGATCGTGACACTATTTCCCTAATCTTATTCTACGCTTCACAACTCTCAGACAAGATAACAAAAGAACTAGAAAAAGATAACGCTCAAGGGTTTTTCAACCTAAGTTTCCAAATCCTTCAAGTCTTCAAATCCTCCTCAAGATTCCTCACTTAAATTCTGGTATGGGGTTTTAATGGGAGTTTCCTTTCACCCATATTCCCAAAAGGTTTAATGTTTTAATGAATTTAAACATCGGTTTTTTATTTTAGGGTTGAAAATCCAAGTTTATGATTTGATTAAAATTTTCTTCCATGTTTTCAATTATGCATTATTTACATGAACTAAAACTTTTTAGCATGATTCCTATGTTCTTTTCCATGAACTCTAATTACTGAAAAGTTAGACTTGATTAACTAGTAAGACAAGAAATAACATTGATTTAGCCTGTGTAATCCTTATAACCAGATTTATACATATCATATGATCTTATTACAAGAAACATAAAGCAAGATAAGAATTAAGGAGCTCCAACTTAATTTATGATTTAAGTTATAGGATGTTGATTCTTAAGAATCTTTTAAGAATATAAGCATATGCATAATTTTGGATGATTGTTTAGCACCGAGAGGATTGAATCAACCTGTCAGTGAGGTAAAGTTAGTCCAAAACTCTATTTTTTCACCAAGGTTCATTATGATTATACTAGTTAAAAATCCTCATCTTAGCATTATATGTTTAGTCCTATATATGCAAAGTTAGAACGACTCTTCGCCAATGCGGTTATAATAAATTAGACATTACATGCTTAGTCCTATATATGCAAAGTTAGATCAGACAAGTCAGCTCTCTAATAGTTTTATAGCTTTAATCCATTATATTTATAGCTTCTATGGGCCTTATTTAGCGTATAGGATATCAATTGTCATTTCATCAAGTCCCTTGAGTCTTGAATGTCGATCATATGAAGATTTCATTTATGGATTGTCAAAATAAGACTACATTTGCATTTCGTACTTCTTTTGAAATTTTTTGGAGATCTATTAAAAAACGCCATGATGACCGATAAATCAACCAAGTGGAGGATAAATCGATGGATGATAAAACATGTAGTGCTAATAAATCATCTAATGCTGATAAATCATTCCTTTTGGTTGGTTTGTTGGTAGTCAGTGCCCCTATTTATGTTGCCTTCTTCCCAAAGTTTCAACTATTTTCCTCCTTCTTCCTTTAATTTTCTTGTTTTTCTAGAGCTTAATAAGCATAATTAAAGGCCCAAAGTCAAGTTCCAATCCCTAGAAACTCTTTATGGTTGTTCTAAGTTCATTTATGTCAGGTAATTTTTTGATTCCTTTTTAGTTGTAAAGTTGTCTATATTATAAACATTTTGGGCTTATTTCTCCACTATTTTCCATTGAATTAAGCCCTATTTTGTACCATAAAATCTATGATCTATTCTCTACATGTAGGTATAATTTTCATTTTTTTAGTTTTTAGTTTGTGTTTCGACCCTACTGCTTCTATATCAATATCTATCTTGTTTTACTCGTCTTGACGCATGTGTTATGTTTTTCTATCTTCATGCGATCTCAAACCTTATTTGTGATTTTAGGATATCTCAGTGCTCTTCGAGGTTACCACTAGAATCCAGGTAGACTATGACTTACTTCTTTTAGATTGGGTATTTAGTATTGTATATGCTTGGTAAATGGCTAGCTCGGATTGGGTTTCTAATTTAAAGCCATGTTGTAGTTCTTATCTTTTCCTACATCCTGTTTGGTGTCCTCTTATCCTATTATATATCTCTAGGGCTACGAGGACCTTCGCACGTGTTATACGCTATCTTTAGAACATAGTTGAGGTTGACAAAGGGATTATACTAGTGGTTATAGCATAATACATATCTACTAAATTTAGATGGTGACTTTACAGCCGATCTAGACTATTGATTGTGTTGTGTTGGGAGCATACATTGATGCTTTATAAGGTAATTGGGATTTTGGCAGTATGATAATAGAAAAGTGATTTCTTGTCTACTAAATTTATATTTTTAACGACTGTGCTCATGAGCAGTGTGGAGTCATTTTCTAATATCATTGGATCCTATTTTCTCTTCGTCTCTGTTATCTCTGGATTTTACCGACATGGAGATAGCTGGGTTTTATTGATATTTGGATTTACCTGCATGTGTAGACTTGAGATTTTCCACTGAGATATGATATATGCAATAAGTTTGAGTTTTACATTCTTCCCTGATTACTATACCACTAGTTGGCTCTTTACAAGGATTTTGTATGTGGGATTGGATTCCTCCATGGATTTTTTTTTTGGGGTTTCTATGCCTGGTGTACTAGGTATGTGTACATCCTTGGGGAGAGGTGTATAGGAGGAGGAGTGGTACAAGGGGAAACCTTTCGTGGGTCCTTCCTTTTGGGGTTAAAAACTGGGGAGGGTGCATACAAGAACAATTATTTTCACCACCCCTTTGCATTGCATTCTTCGCGCTTGGTTATAATCTTCGGGCTTACGAAGGGAGTCCCATTGGGCTTCTTATATATTGATGTTCTTTGTTGTTAGCTATGAGTGTTATGGTTACTTTCCTTTCTTTACTTGCAATTGGATTATTTTTTTACTTATCTTGTGTTCTGTTTGTGGTTCTTTCTTGTAGTGGTTATGTTGGAGCTCCAGGCGTGTGTCACATTGTTCATGGTTTTCCTGTGACTCTGATCTTTCACTTCCCATACCACTTATTACTGAATTTACCCCCTTTTTTTGTTCATTGAGTGCTATTGCCCTATTTTATTATGATTAATTTTCACCTTGCTTATGGTTGCTTTTTAACAGTCGGCCTATGATGCCTACTAGGTACCCATTATTTTTGGTACTCACTCAACACTTCTACATCCTTTTTGTGATGCACATCCTTGATGAGTCAGTAGAGCATATGCGATCGTGCAAGTTAGTTTGGTATTGGTTCAGGAGATACGATAAGCAATCAGTGTTCATGCTGGCCAGTTTTCCTTTTGTCATAGAGTTGTACTTGTTGGTTTCTAGATAGCTTTTTTGTAGTTTTTTCCCAGTTGTTGTATTTTGTACTATTTTATAGATAGATGCTCAAAATCTACAACACCAGGTTCTGGAGATTTACCTTCTATAATGTATTTTTGTTTTCTCTTCTTTTTTTTTTCTCTTCTTCACCTTATCTTTTCTTCTGGCACTTAACACTGGCCTGTCGCTACTTTCTCTAGGATGGGGTAAGACTTGTCCACAGGTGGAATGTAGATGCCATCACATCTCAATTTTCGGTTTATTATTAGAAGAAATATTTAGTAAACTACAAAAAAAATGTTACTGAAAATATCAAGAAGCAACGTTCACCAAATCATACACTTATCTTGTAGAAGACTTTAGGTGCAACATATTCTTTTGCTTACTATGTAACTAGTGATCACAAAAAAACTTTGTTTCAGCTATTAACACTAAAAGTTAATTAAAGAATTTGACGGAACCCATGAAAGATGAACGATGTAGAAAAGCCATAAGAGATTTAAGAATTGGAGAATAAAAAATATGGAAAATACATATATTGCCTTTGAATAATATAGGTATTGGGTGTATACGAATTTAGAGGATCAAGTGTCACTTCAATTGTAGAATTAAGAAAAACAAAGAAAATTTTGTTTTATTTGGAAGCTACTAAGTAAAAGGAGTACAATAAAATGTTCTCTCTAAATGTTAAGATTATCAAGATTTAGAAATTCATGGAAGTTATCACAATACAAAATAAGGAATTCACTTAGATGAATATTTAGTGTCTTTTTGCACAATAATCTGAAGGAAAACATGTATATGGAAATACAATAAGTATTCCTAACTGAAGATCCGATCAAAATATCTTTGCTCAGAAAATATTTGTACTAGAAAAAATAAGTGTCACATTATTGGTTTGTTGTAATGACCCTCTAGGTTATTTTTGTGTTTTTTGGATGTTTTCAATAACTAGAACATTCACCTAACTGCTTTAAGTCATTTAGAACTTGCTGGGACCAGTAGTTTGGTTCCTAGGCAGGTTATTTGGGTTTTATCTAAAGTTCCCTTTTTAAGGATTTAAGTTTAAAAATAGTTGACTTTAGTGAATAGTCATTAATAAGATGCTTAGAATTAAATTTTAACAGTTCTACTAGCTTGAGTACGTGTATTTTTTCTAGAAGGACTCTTGGTTCGAGTCTTGGAGCTTCTGGTTAAGTTTTAGGATATTCGAAGGGATAATTTTTTATTGAAGCTAAAAGTTTAAATTTGGTAAACTTTTGGAGATTAGAGTGGTAGATTCAATTTCTGTTGGTTCCACCAACTCCAAAACATTGGGTTTGGCTTAGTGAGACTTTTTCTTTGGTTCTCAAGGTGATTGGGCTCCTTATAGGTGCCTGATAGACACTGGCCTATTCTGGGAAGTATTGACCTCGGTCAATATTTTAGTTGAACAATCTCAGATAGTTATTTTATTAAATCCCATTGAGTCCTGAATATTGTTTCTAATAGGTTAGAATTTCATGTTTTGGTCATTGGTTTACGTGCATATTTTGAGAGGTGGATGGAGAAGTTGGGGTTACGACTTGGCTGCTGGTATAGCTGGTGCTAGTTCATCCTTTCCTGTGGTGCTAGCTGATACCTATAAAGTTGCAACTTTGAGGAATCATCAACTTATGTGAGGTCTGCCTCTTCTTCCCCATCGACATTTAGGTCACCCCTGTAACCCTGCTCTTGCAGGAATTTTTTCACCCCTTTAGAGATGGCACCACTCACCTTGGACCGCACTGATAGAGCTTTAGCTTCCCTTATGGAATTGCTCTAGGGTCCTTGCTTCTCAAGTGTGGCGATCACTGAGTATATGTATAAGACCTCTTCTTTGAATTTTTAGTAACTTTTTTGATCAATTCCTCCATTATTGATCTTGTTTAACTTGGAAAAGTTGGGAAATTATTTCTTTTAAGCTAGGAGAGTTGGGTTTTAGTGTCATGATCATTTTTTCGTTGATTATTCATAAGTTTTCTGCATTTATTTCTCTTTAAGTTGATTTAGTTAATTACTTGTTTTATCCATACTTTGGGGTTTTTTGGGAACTATTTTGGAGCTAATTGTGATCATATTTTAAACATGCAATCCTTGATCTATGGGGTTACTCGTGGAAGTTTTCATTTTTAATCTTTGGTTGCAAGGACTACGAACCTATTTTAGACCTGAATTTCATCTCGTGTTTGGTTATAGAAATATGGGTATTGTTTTTATCTTGTTGGTAAGTAGATTGCTATTTTTATAGTTGTGTAACTATGTAGTCTTATAAGAGAAGTTAGGCTCCAACATTGTGATTACGGGCATGAGTTTTTTCCTTTAGGTAGGTACAACTTACCTTCTTTTATACATAGTTTATATATGGTATATATATGTTGATTTTCAAATTTTTGGTCAGACAACAAGGTTTGGCCTCTTATCTACCCGGTTTTTACATCTTACCTTTATTATTATTATTATACATTATACTTAGTTTATATTACAATGCCCTTTTAAGTTTAGTTGAATAGACTGGAATCCTAGAATGTATCCTCAGAATGCTTTGTTTTATTCTATTAGCCTTAGTTTAGGTGATTAGGGTTGTTTCTTGTACTGTGATAGGTTCTAGAGGGTCATATAAATCTCACTTGGGTTGTGTTATGGCATGTTGATGAGCATCAAACATTTGGCATTTAAAATATTATTTTTGGCATGAAATTGGGACTCTTAGATTTTTATGTAGCTAGATTTCCTATGGATAAAATAACCTTATTATAGACAGGGGATGGGCTAGGGCACCTGATGTTGGCATTTTCATATTTTTTGGCCCATTTGATTTTGGGCACCTGATACATACACTTGAATTATTTTATTCTCAATTTGAAGCTAGGAAGAACATGGGGTTCGCATACTATTCAAGGTTTGATGGGTTTTCAGGCCCTAAGTATATCCCTATACATAACAAGGTGCTCAGGACCAATAAGTGAGCTAATCTATCCCTTGAAACATACACTAGGTTACATACGAACCATCTAACAAAAGAAGTAATGGACATAATTAGAATTTCTACAAAATTAACTTATAATGTTTTCAAAGTTTTGTTTGATAATCATAAAAAGGGATCATAATAGAGTTTCTAACATACTAAACAATAATTCTATAACCTCTACTAGAACTGGGACGAACTGCTAGTATAGATCCCCAGTCAAATGACAACATATGTCTATATATCAGAACATAAACTAAAGAAATGAATAACTATGACCCTTTATGTTATGAGGACTTATCAAGTTGTTTTGCTCAAATCTACCGACTAACCCCACAGATGAGATGGAAGTCCTGCATATGTATTTTCATGCTATGATGCATCTATAAAATAGGGTTAGTACATCAGATATTCTATATATAAGTATATACATAAAGTCATAAATAAAACATGATGAATATCAAAGCATAAAAATTCTAAGATGAGAGATAAAGTCATATCATAAGCCTATAAAATCTATACAATGACCCAAAAGTGTTGTAAGTTGAATACCAAAGATCTGATATCAAGTTTCCAAAATTAATAAGTAAATCATAATTCATTTGGAGATTGCAACTATTTAGTTCTAGAAACTTAAATCGTGAGGTGGGAGTTCTTAATAACTGTCATAAACCATGCTATAAAAAACATGCAACCCATTTTAATAAAGTCACATTGAAATTTATATTAGGGGTAAAAAGGGGCTTAAAATTGATTATTAACATGTAATAAGGTCAAAGGAACTTACAAAATTACCCATAATAGAATTAATTAAAGTACAAGAAATTATCTGTCTCAAACTACCACAGGTTGACCTATAGCTCGAGGTGTGGAATATCACAATTTGTAGGTTAAGTTGTTTCCCTAGTCTTAGCTATTACAATTGAATGGATGTACCATGACTTTAAGCTACGAGTTATAATTTAACTTCATTACTCATAAAGTGTATTATGTAATGAAGGATCAAGGAACTAGATAGTGTATCAGGTTCCCATAACTCCATATCACAACTCGTGGTATTGAGTACTATAATTCATGAAGTGACTCATCGTTTCGAGGATGAATTTTTAGAATTTTACTAATGTGCTTCCCAGGTTCCATGAGTCACCAACTAGACCCATGGTGTTCTATTCCATTAGACGTGGATCAACTTGCAAGTATCTGGGAAGGTATTTTTATGGTTTTTAATTTCTAAGTTGATATTTGTATTTTCTAGACTAGAATAAGTATGAGTGATTATATGGGTCCTTTCAATATGGGTTACGAGCATAGGCCTAGAGGAGGAGTATATGGTTAAATTGAGGTATATAGTTTGATCTCTCGTAGGTCCTGCCTTGGTGATACTTAAGTGTCGGAGGAGAAGTAATGCAGTATCACATAGCATGTTGTTCATACCCTGCTGCATTGCATGACTTTAATCTTATTATTTGTACCCACTATGCTTACAAGGACGTCATTCGGGTTCTTGGTATCGAATTGTTCCCACCATTGTTATAGGGGATGATCGGGTTTTGATTGATTCCAATGTACCTTCTAGGCTTATGAGGGTATACTAGGTTTTAGTTTTGTTTTTTTATGTGTTACTATTTAATTTGTACCATCTATCTACAACATATTTTTCCTATTATACACTTGGATTACTTTACTTTCCTTAATAGAACTATCTTACTTATATCTGTTATTTAATATTATATATCTATATTGTAACTATATTTGACATTTACTTCACAATTATCCTATTGTAATTTTGGTCTCTAAGGTAAATTTCTTTCTCTCTTTACATCCTTGTACTTAGTATTGACCTGTTATACCCGTCTTACCTTACCGCCTTGCCTACATAGTTAAGATTTTTCATATTACTATATATGTATCTAATTTATGTCTAGCCAGCCTAGGATACCTAATAGGTAACCATTGTATTGGTACTCACAATTCTAATATTTTCTAATGCATATTCAAGTGTGTGTCATCACTATTAACATCCCTCATGCAGAGCTTCTAGACTTAAAGATATAGGGTGAAATCTTGGCAACCAAAATTAACATGTCTCCTTCAATATTTATGCTTGTCTTATTTTGTACTTCATAAACAGTATGTTTATATGTATACTCATACTTCATCCTTTTCTATATTCTTGATGTTGTAGTAGCTTATGTACTATTTGATAATAGATCATGGAATTTGGTTGTATTTCGTTATTGCTTGTGATTATCTTGTTTATCTCCTTATTTAGTGTCCCCCTGTTATATCTCTCACATTTTTTTATTATCTGATTGCTTATTTTTCTGGCTTGGGTTTGGTTACCTAAAGGAGGATAGTGGTAGGTGCCATCATGACCTATATTTTAGGAACATCACATTTATGAGATTGTCTAATACTTAGACAAAGTATAATGTTGAATGGTGATATTTAGATTATTTATTTTCTTACTTGCCCGATGTAACATTTGAATAAACGTACTATTTAATTTGGTTTACTTGACTATATCCAAGAATTAGCATAGTGCTATTGAATGATTTAAAGTTATCTTCATTGATTCATTCACTTGAAGAATTTTGATACATTAAAGTACTTTTAGGCATTGAGGTTTCTATGATTCCTACCAATATATTTCTATATCAATGAAATTATTATTTTGATACGATCTTTGAGGTCAAATTGCAGAAAGCTAACCCAATTAGTGAACATTATAACAGAATAATTTCTTGGCATTAAAAGGTGGTTGAAACCTTCGTTATACGAACTAATACCATTTATTAGTTGGACGTATTATCTATATATATGTCAGCACACTAGAGTTTTCATACTGCATGAACATGAGTTTATGTAACATCTGATACAGGTGAAGCATGAGGCATCCTTGAGGTTAGTACTTTAATTTCAAGAAAACCCTAGACAAGGAATGGTAATACAGTGGATTTTCACATTGAAATGTCTATATGTGTGACTTGGACTTTGAATGATGCCTATACTATGATATCACATATCGAGTGGCTAATTCGAATTAAATTAGCATAGTTCATAGAATACAAAAAAAAACATCTTGTAGTGTCTAACTCACCTATTGAAGAAGAATATAGTTTGATGGCTATGATAGTGTTTGAATTAAAATGGTTGAAAGATATCTTGAATAGTTTAGATGTGGTCTATAAGTATCAGACTAATGTACATTATGAGATCCAGTCAACATTATATGTTTCATAAAATTCAATGTTTCATGAATCAACCAAGCATATTATAACTATTTTCACTATGTTTATAATAACCTGTTGGCCTATCATATATCTCTGAGCTATGTTTGTACAAATGAATGGTTGGAATATATTTTTATACAGGGATAGAAAAGGTAATTGTATGAACATCTACTTGACAAGTTGGGCATTTGGAATCCTCATGATCAAACTTAAGTGGAGATAATATAGTAAATATGGTAAATTGTATTTATGGTAGTAATATAATTTTAGTAATAATAAATAACGTTCTAATAATTCTATTAGATAGGGAAAAAGTATTATATTCCTACTTTGACATGTAAGCCATGACTAGCCTATAAAAGGAGGTAATATTCTAAATATTGAACTACAAGAAGGAAGAAAAATTTTCTCTGGAAATGGCATATCTTATTATTTGTTTTCATACATATACACATACACATACACACACATAAAGTAATGATCCTCCGGGTCATTTCACATCATTTGCTCTTTTTATCTATTTTGACCCTTCTTGTAGCTTCGGGGATGTATGGAACAGTTCTTAGGTAGTACAGTGCTTATTTTGTGAAAATTTCTATTTTAGAGCCTTCAGATTGAAAATAATTGACTTTAGTCAAAACTTCTTAAAAACATAGTAGGAATAAAATTTTGACAGTTTTACTAGTTTCCAAGGGTGGATATTGTTCAAAGTGAGTTCTCGATATCAATATAGGACCTTTCAGTTTAGTTTTGGGCCATTAGTCAAGAAAGTTATGATGTTGAAGCTGAAAGGTTAACATTAGTCAACTTTTGGAGTTAGAAGTGTTGAATCCAAACTCTGACAATTCCATTAGTTCTAGAATATTATGTTTTGGATCAGTAGGACCTTTGATTTAGGTCCCGAGGAGTATGGACTTATTTTTAATACTTGGTTTGATTTTTAGTTATTTTTGAAAAGTACTGACTTTGGTCAATATATTAATAAGACAACCTCAATTGGTCATTTTTTAATTTTATTGAGTTTAGAATGTTATTTCCATGTGGGTAGCATATCTAGTTTGTCTTTTTAGGGCTATGAACATTCTTCAAGGGATTTATACAAAGTTGGGATTTGTGGGTAAAGTGCTGGTGCAGCTAGCCCCTGCATTGTCTCTCCTACATAGGGTTGGTCGCCCTAATGATTAGGGCTATGATCATAAGAGGTTCACCCTTGCGAGGATTTTTCTGTCCATATCAAACCTTGCCTGCTCCTGCAGAGGGAGGTGGCCTAGGAGGGTCCCTCCCCTGTGGTTCGTTTTCGCTCTCGCCATATCTCCCCTGAGACACTTGAAGTATTATTCCTTAGTTTTCTTAAAATTGTTCCCAGTGTTTCAATTTTAGTTCTTTTTGTTGGCAAATTTAATAGTTGGTAAGCTCCTCTTCTCCTCTGAGCTATTTTATTCCTCATTTTACCTTTATTTTTGGCATTAATGTGCTTTCCCCTATATTTTGAACCACTAATTTTTCCCCCTTTATCAAGTGTTATTTTTAGCTAAATTAGACTCCCAAATGAACTCCTTCTTCACCAACTGTTTGGGCATTGATTCCTTGCCTTATAGAGAGTGTAATTGTGTAGTTTGTTTTGGTTTTCAATGAAGGGCCTCACAGATCAACTTTTGATCAACTTTTGGACCATATATAGGAATAGTGATATGGATATCATTCTTCTTGTCTTGACACGTAATTTTAATTCTTTGACAGTGTGTCAACATTTATAAGTGGATTGAAAGGTAAAAGTTACTTAGCGACAATTCGAGGTTTATTGTTTTGCTTCTGGTAGGTTATAATATGTTTTCTATAGACTTGGCTTAGTTATATTGTAAATGTTTTGAATTACTTGTTGGATAGGATACTTCTAGGCTAGATTGGGTTATGACTTTATACTTCTCGATTTTTTTCCTATTTTAGGAGTTTACACTAGAAATACTTTTTAGGGCCTTAATTTAGATTGCTTATTTAGCTGGGTGTTTTTGATTAGTTTAGAACTCATAATAAATACCCTTATTCTATATTAGAGTAGACATGGGTGAATATGGGTTATACTTTATCTATTTAAGCTTAAGTATATTTATTCTATCTTTTCCTTATGATATCATGGTATTATGGGCATACGACCGAGGTTACTGCATCCAGATTCCCGGTTAATCCTCTGAATATGGTTTGGAAGTGATTTACCTCGTCATGGTACATATAATATTTATATATATATACATACACACTTTTACTTGTCATTGAGCATCCTTATTCATGTACACATATTCACGGATCATAGTATGGTTTAAAGAAAGGTGCATGATTTCTTGTTTTAAAATAGGTATCGTATTACATATTTTTGTATTTCCTGATTTTTTGGAACAAGAAGGGAAAATATACTTTTTTGCTGTTTTAGAATTATTTTCTTTACCACCAGTTTTGGCTTTTTAGAGGCATGTACCAATTTTCTACTGCTACCAGCTTTTAAAGGGAATAAATGACTTCTAACTCAAATTTTAGTGTAAAGAGAGGATTGGCCCAGTTTTTAAATTTTTTACTTGGAGTTTTAATGTTTGATGCATTGCTGAGCGGGTGCATATTAATGCTCAATGTGTTATCGAGGGGGTTAATCTAAATGCTCGATGCATTGTTTAATATGTTTATCTAAATTCTTGATACGATGTTGAGAGGTATTATTTGAATGCTTGATTTTTTTCTGAGCAAGTAAATTTTTCAATTATTTCATTGCATTATCCTATTCTTCATCATACACTATTTATTTATTATTACTATTTATTTCTTTGTTGTTAAACTAGTTGTAGATTGTTAGAATCCTTCCTTGATAGGTTTTATTCTAATTTTTCATTTATCATATTTACTACTTTTTGATCCTAGTCGGCCTATGATGCATACTTCTTACCTTGTTTTTTTCTCACTTATACTACACTTCTGCATCTTTTACTGGTGCAGATCCTAGTACGGCTTTCCCTCAATGACTCTAATGATTGATTGTTGTCTTCTTGGATTTATGATGAGTACTGGGCATCTTGGAGCTTACTAATCTCCCTTTTTGTTTAGCATCTATATTTTTTGTATATCTTGTACAAGATGGTAGTGGTTGTGTATATATCTTTCCTACCTAGTTTCTCTTGCACTAGTGACACCATGTCTAAGATGGGAATTATTGTGTATTTTGTCCCTCTTAGCTCTTATAGGACCTGCTTGTATATCAAATAGTTGTATTTTTATATATTTATAGTGATTTTGTTCCTCTTCTTTATTTTATTATTGGTTTTTAGGGATTATGCACCATCATGACTTGATTTTTTGGTCGTAACAGTTTTGTATTAGATCAGAGGTTCACCAGTCTTATTAGCATAAGAAAAAATATCAAGTAGGGTCCATAGATCAGTATGATATCGTACAATTCCTATTTTTTGGAGGCTATAGGGAATTCTTAGGAGAAATTTCACCCTTTTATTCCTTATTATGCGACTTTATTCCTACTGGTTTCTAGGAAAATTCATTGGTTTTACTCCTTTGCAGATGTCGGCATGAGGGCTTCAAAGAGTAGAGTAGAAGCCTCCACGCATATAGTTAAGGATCCAACCAGGTCTTGATGTAATGGTCGACCCCATAGTCAAGGTCAGACTCAAGCCACAACACCATCTTGGGGACATGCCAGTGTCTATTATGAGCGATTTGGATTAATCAAGATAATGTTATAGATGATCCACATGCTTAATAATCAATGGATTAGGGAACAACCGAAGATACACTAGGAGATGTGACTACACTAATTCTAGTTCTACAAGATATTTTAGTTTAGTTAGTAGGTAAACTAGGGGGCCAACATACACATGGGGACCATCTATCATCTCAAAAATCAGCTCAGGGTGGCCAAAGTTTATATGCACTGCCAGCTACTATAACTCATCATGTAGAATTCCTACCAATGATGATGGTTATTCAATTAATGGCATCCCGACCAGCTATGACTATAGAGGAGCAAAAGATGTCGAGTCATTTTCTCAGATTGGATCCTCTGAGGTTTTTAAGTGCCCTAAGAGAGGATGCATAATTTTCTTATTAGTTTCTAGGAAAATTTTCAGAACCTCAAGTTATTCTAGTTGTATGGGGGATATACCATTTTTTAGATGGAGGGTGTGATGAAATAGTGGTAGAGATCTTATATAGGTTGAAGACTAGATAAGTCCCCTTCTATTAGTAAGGCATAGCTCTTTGAGGTTTTGTTGGAGAAATATGTTCCTCTAGCATGTAGGAGAGTTTGACTGATGAGTTTTAAGGTCTCCTCCAGGTTCCATATTAGTATGAGTATGAGGCCATATTTCACAAGTTACCCAGACCTGATTTTATGATTATGCTTACCGATCAAAAAGGAATGTGTCATTTTTTCATATAATTGGCGTTAATCTTTACCTAGCTACCGAACATATAGTATCATATTAGGAAACCTTTAGTTATATGGCATACCACGCACAGACTATTGAGGAGTTATATGGTGAGGCCATTCCATTAGGGAAGCTTCAATGGTTATTAGTCCAGTAGTAAGGGTTTTTCAGGTACTGGTCAGTACCACCAACAAAATAGTTAGCCTATTAGACTTGTTTAGGATGCACTTCAATATAGATTGAGGCCATTGGGGCTTTATTTCTTAGTATACCTAGGTTTCTTCTAAACACTTAGGGATGCACTGTTGGGTAATTCAAGTCATGGTGACCATTCATATCTTTACATCAAATTAGGGATAGAAGAGTTTTCCGTAAGTGTGATGACCATAGGCACTTTTCTAGGGAGTGTTCTAGGAGTAGACAAGGCAAGTAGTAGGGTCACCATGTTTAGGACCCAAGTCTCAAGTGCCGTTGGCTAGAGGTAGTGTGTAAGGTATCAAGGGTGGTTCTTAGGATGTTAGAAGTTTATTCATTTAGGTAGATCAAGCAGATGAGTCGATACTTAGCCCAAAAGTAAGTATGTTCATTATTATGCATTTTTTAGTAGGACGAAGGTGGAGGCTTCAAATGTTGTCATCATAGGTAGGTCTATTTTTCATCATATAGCTTTTGTGTTATTTGATTTGGTTTCCACGTAATCATATATGTCTAGTTAGTTTCCTATTCTGTTGGGTTTGCCTAATGAATTATAGCATGTGTATAGACATTTTGGTACTTTACTAGGTAATTATTTGGTAGCGCACCAGGTGGTTAGGTCCTTTGTGGTGACTATTTTTGAGTATGAGATTTGGTTCAATCTTCTTATACTTGATATAGTTGATTTTAATGTTATTCTGTGCATGGACTGGTTATCCCCTTATCAAGCAGTGTTGTATTGCTTTTCTGAGACCGTTACCTTAACCATGCTTGGTATCTTCTGATATTTGGCAAGGTGGTGATGTTCTGATGTCAAGGGGATTTATATATTTAGGATAAAGTGGTGTTTGGATTATCTTTATTTTGTCTATGATATCGATATCGATACTCTTTCTCTTTATTTAGTGTAAGTGGTTTTGTGAGTTGGTTGATGTATTCGCTATTGGTTTGCTTGGTCTTGTGCTTGAGCATGATATTGAATTTTCTAGTGATATTGAGTTGGGTACACATCCTATATCTATTCCTCTGTATCACATCACTTTTGTTTAGTAGAAAGAGCTCAAGGAGTAGCTTTAGAATCTCTTAAGTAAGGGTATTAATTTGGCCAATTTTGTATCTGTGGGGTGCTCCTATCTTGTTTTTAAAAAATAAAGATGGGTCTATTTCTATGTGTATTGATCATTTAAAGGTGAAAAGTATTATGATTACAAATAAATATTCAATTATGCATATTGACGATCTTTTTTACCAGCTCTAGGGCACATCCCTATTTTCTAAGATTGATTTTAGATTCAGCTACCATCAACTAAGGACCAAGATGAAGCACATCCCTAAGGTTTCTTTAAGACTCTCTAAGTCCATTATGAGTTCTTTGTTTTGTATTTTTTTAACAATGCCATAGTAACATCCATGGACATGATGAATTACGTATTCAAACCATATTTGGACTCCTTCAGTCATTATGTTTATCGATGACATCCTTGTCTATTCGCGAATTAGGGAGGAGCATAAGGAATTTGAGTATTGTTCTAAAAACTTTGAGAGATCATATGTTGTATGAAAAAGTATCAAATCAAGAGTTTTGGATGGATTCTATATGATTCTTACAGAACCTTGTGTCCAATAATGGGATTATGGTAGATTTGGGCAAAGATTGAAGCAGTTTGTGATTATCCTAGCCAACTTTTCTTACAAAGGTTTGAATTTTCATGGGATTGGAAGGTTACGATAGATGGTTTATTGAGGTCTTCTCTTCCATTGTGTCTCCATTGACCAGATTGACTTAAAATCACATCCCATTCCAATGGTCCAATGAGTGTGAGGTGAGCTTCTAAAGCTCAATCGCTTACTCATTTCTGCTCCAGTTTTAGCATTTCTTTTTCAAAGGTCTGGGGATTACTATTTATTCTAATGTTTAAAGTGTTGGAATTTTTGTTTATGACATAGCACAAAATTATAGCTAATGCTTCCAGGAAGTTGAAGGTACATGAGTACAATTGCCGCACCCATGACTTGGAGTTGCTAGCAATATTCCTAGCACTTAAGATTTGGAGAAATTACTTATATAGTGTTATGTATGAGACTGCAAGGAGAGTAAATCAGGTTAATAATTATAAGTAAGCAATATAAAACAACAGAATGCTAAATACAAAAATAGGCAACAAGAGCAGATGTTATCTACTATTAACAGAAAGGTAGTACCGGGACTAAATAGGTTTACTAACCACCGCTGTCGTACAAGAATACACAACTATCTCATAGGACCAGAAGGCTATAGAAAACGTACCTGAACTCTAGCTGAACAAAATGTAACCAATACGACAGTGGATGGTACCACAAGTAATAAGGAGTAAAAGTGAATATAAATAAAGTGAGCAACAACTATTAACCAAAATGGGCCCCCAAAAGACTACTGAGTACAAACAGAAAAACCATAAAAACCT